>CM055267.1:15167321-15462908 GCA_029237695.1 Conchocele bisecta | reverse complement strand
CAGCCTCTCAGCCAGGGTTCGATTGAACCGCTCCACGATCCCCTGGTCCCGGTGGATGTTGACGCGTCCGCGTCTGATATAAACTTTGTGCTTAGACAATAGCTGAGAGACCGCGCCCATGAACTCGCGGCCGGGATCGACCTGAAGAAGATTCGGCCATTTGAGAGGACTCCTCTTATATATTTTGGAAAGAGCCTCGGCCACCTCCTTAGACTCTTTAGTGGCCAACGGCTCAGCCCCCCCTTATAACGACTCGCTACGTCAACGATTGTCAGTGCGTACTTGTACGTTTTGCGACCGACGCGATCGTGAGGGAGAAACAGGAGATCCGCTTGGTGAACTTAGTTCGGCACCGGCACGTCGAATTTCGGGCGCGGAATATTGTGAGGCGCGGGTAAATAGATCTGCCAGATGGCCTGCTTCTTGAGCCATTCCTTGACAGCGTTTTCTGAAACCTTGGTCGCCGCCGCGATGGTTCTTGATGGCCGCGAGTCCTTCCTGTAGCCACGTGGGCTATAGTATGTATTCGCTAGCTTGCGCGTTAGTTTGGTATAAAGTTTGTGCGTGTTCATCGTATGCGAAGTATTCTAATATATCGGACAATCTCCAACATGCCTTCGCCAGTTCGTCCGGTAACTGCGTCGTTAATAATAAACCAAACCTTTGTTGGAAGTCCAATCGCGATTGGTTAAGTTCTGAAGGAACTCGGAGGAATCGATTAGAGTTGAGGAGGATTCTAACATCCGCTTTGCGAAAAGGGTGGCCGCTTTTTCATCCTCGCGCCACGTCTCGAGAGAATCTCGGGCCAGACGAATCATACTCTTTGCACCAGCTATACGATGTTTTTGGGCAGTGTAGCCTACATCGATCATAGCGTAATAAAGTTCGTCAACTAACATCGTTCTATATATATATTTTTATAAAAAATTTTTTTTAATTAATTAATTTGTTCAATATAGTTGCCGACGAGACCCACCACACCCATTCCCACGACGATGAACGCGATCTCGCGGTCTTTTTGGGCCTCTGACGGTACATAGAAATCTGAAAGTTGGGGCTCGGGATCCATTGGATCGAGACTTTTCTGCGGATATGCCAGCGCGTACTCGCGGTTGGCTTCTTCAACGTTTTGGAAAGTTATTCTCACGGCGCAGCTCTTCGTTGGCCCAGTCCAGATGGGCGGTTCGTTTTTTCGACCACGCTTCCTTTGCGCTATTGAGTTGTTCTACAGCTAAATCGTGACGCTTGCGCTCCTCATCCACGTCCGATTTTCCTATTTTCGAGAATATAAAGTTGCTACCGCTGAACGCCAATGCGTTTACAAGTGCACCACCTATCATTATTCCGATCGAAGCCATTTATTTCCATATATTAGCAGGTAGAATTCCAACTTTAATTAGATAATCTCGGGTCCAAACTGAGGCCGCTACATCTAAGGTCGCGAGCCCTGCGTCTCTCACAGTAAAGTCCAATTTGGGAGTGGACCCTCCTAGAGCCATCTTTGATAGTCGAGCATACCCGATACTGAAACCCGATATCACCACGGCGTGATAAAGCGCATTCACTATCATTTTACCATCTTGTTCAGCCATTGTTATAATTATTGCATATAAAAGGGATCGCGATCAATGTTTAAATGGGGTGCATCCAAATTCAACATTGTTGATGATTGGGGTTTCGTAACTTTTTTTATGAACCGTTGGGGTTCTGTTGTAGAGATGGTAAAGCACACTCAGGGTGCCCACAACTGTCAGACCACCACCAACAAACCACGGGGTCCAATCAGTTGGAGCAATCGGTTCCGGGGGTGTTGTTGCACTCGGAACCGATTGCAGATGTTTTGCTGTCTCTGTCCCCAATCTCGATTGGAGTTTGGCCTCCCGAAGCTCGGCGAGTATTTTATCTTGTTTAACATTTCGGGTGGCAGCCGCCGCCCGCCCAGCTGCCTGTCTTTTTGGGTTTTTATGTCGTGTAATCGGGTTCACCTCCAACTCCAATCGCGATTGGGTTGTAGGTGCTGCAATCGGGTTCGAAATTGGAGTTGCAATCGGGGATTGCTGTTCCGTCACTCTCGCGGGTGTGTCTTGTGTCATCATTTATAATATTAGAGCTTATAGTTCGTGTGCATATATGTCCAAATTGACAGTGTTTACCCGTGGTCAACGCGGTTGTCAGTGGAGCTAAGTACATTCCAAACTTGTGATAAATTGAGCAGCAGGCTGTTCTAAGAGTGTGTCCTATAAAAGGGTCAGTCTCTAGATCGTGAATCAACCCCTCGGTGTTTGGTATAGGGAGAAGTATACTAACGGCGGTAGCGTACAAATGAATAGCCGCCGATCCAAGAGTTTTTTGTCATCTCTGCAATCCCAATTTGGATTCGTATCGCGCATACATTTTATCAATCTCCGCATCTGACATCTTATCCACCTGACAAACTGAGAGACGCCTACCGAGATAATGCTCCGATTGTCCCCCAGCAACCAGCGCAGCTAGCCGCTCGCGCGCGCCGCATTTTCATTCGTATCGGCCCCAATCGCGATTGTCAACCCCGATTGCTCTGTCGGATCATTATCTTTCAGGATGTCGGCAGTCGGAGTTGAGGTTTTATTCTTCCCCATTAGCTGATCGAGAAGTTCGTCGCAGTTTCATTTTTCTTAAAATTAATTTAATTTCTATTCTAACAAGCCTCATCACTTTAACATATTGCCAAGCGCACCACCCGATACTTATGATCACCGTTATGCTCGCAACAAAGCTC
Source organism: Conchocele bisecta (assembly GCA_029237695.1). Lineage (NCBI taxonomy): Eukaryota > Metazoa > Mollusca > Bivalvia > Lucinida > Thyasiridae > Conchocele > Conchocele bisecta. The sequence goes on along the minus strand of CM055267.1, from coordinate 15,460,150 downwards.
GCAGCGGAACACCAAATTGTTAACATTGTTAACCATTGTTCAGCATTTGTTCAACATTTGCTAAGCATTTCTTCAGCAATTGCTAATTGAAAAAAAAAAATTGTTATAAAGCATTACTCAGCAGTTACTAATTTCAAAATTATTAATTGATAACTTTATAAGCAGTTGGTTGATCAGTCTTTAGCAAGAAGCTTGGCGTGCTTAGTTTCGGAAAGCATCTGTCGAACCTCCAGGCGCTCCTCGCGCGTTGGGATAACGTCATTCTCTCGAAGACAGTCATCGAATGAGTCTCGGTCCTTGCAGTGAAAGAGGGCGACCCATTTCGTTTGCTCTCGCAGATCCTTGAGGACGGCGTTGTATTTTTGAGTGGAGATCCATACGCTTTGCCTCGCATGGCGGCCAGAAAATGCGAGCTCGGAGAGCATGTCCTTCTTTTTGGTCATCGCCGCCTTGGCCGAGCAATCGTCAATCACATATAGGGTGGGCTCACCCTGGAATCTTTGGTATAACCACGCAACCAATCATGAAGCCTATCACCGGGGTCAATAATGTATACCTCAGGGTCGGTCCATATCCACGGGCGCCGCTGATAAGTATCGTTGTGCCGCACAGTGGGACACAGGATCACAATGTGACGAAAGGCATCGCGTTAGGACTCCTCGAGCAAGTCGAGGATGAAAACCGTTTTTCCACATCCTGTCTGCCCACATATTATGGCAGAGTGGGCATCTCCAATCGTGAATTGGTATTGATTGCTAGATGATTTTTGTATTAATAAATCGTTAGATTTAGTAGATCGCTGATACGTGTCGGCCATCTTCGATGTTCAGTTGTGCGTCTGTAATTATATATAAGTACACGTTCAATGGCCCGGCTTCGTCCGCCTCTTTGGTTATCTGGATCGTCACACCCTCACTAGCGTTCTCAACTTGGCGTCCGCTACCGTGTATTTGGTCATCGTCGCTGGCTCGTATGTCTAGCCATAACGCGTATTTGGTATTCAGGAACTCCGCGAGGGAGACGGCCGAGAGGTGCAGGTCTTTGGCAGCTGCTGCAACCTCCGGAGAGCGTTTTAGAGCCGGCAGCAAACTGCTCTTACTTCATCCACTGCTGTGCGCGCGAAGACCCGCGCTGTAGAGTTGATTGGGGACTCCCTCGATCGTCACCTCTACCTTCGTGATTTTGGGGTTATAGAATGTGTCGGTTTTTCTAGCACCGAACGCGAACCGAGCATCCTCGAAGAGCATCAGTATACCTTTCATCGAGCGGGCGGGTACGTTGACATTAATATTCCACAATGTGTCGCCTTTGTCTTTCGTCATCTTGCGATGGCGAAGAACTCGGCGTACTGGGTTCTGATCAATCGCGCGAGTTCGGGCATCGTGACCATGTCGTACTCCAGCGAAACATTGTCGATCGTATACGTCGATAAAATGTCGGTGGCTATGAGAACTCGGCCGTAGTCGTTGAACGTTAGTTCGTATTCGAGGCGGTCAGCCAAAGCACTCTGATAGTAGGGCATGTGGCTCTCCAGCAACTCAAAGTCGAGCGGGATGTAGAAGCGGTTGCCGTAAGCGCCCGCGACCGCGTTGTCACTCGCGTTGTTATCTACCTTGTTAGCAGCCCCGATTCTAAGTTTGGTTACGTTCTTATTTTTGCTGGTGTCAATACCCTGATAGACAGCGTTTTCACGCTCTTGTGCCGTCTTCCACATGTCCTGATAGCAATGGTAGACGTCGCTGTCGTCGATCGACATCACCTCATTACCAGAAACCTTTATCATAGTCTTCTTGACTATGGCGCGACCCAGGTTGTGAACGACGGTTCGGTGCGCGTCCGTCGACGTTAGCGAAATAGTGAAAGCGAGGCGAACAGTACCCGGCACAATGACGTCGTGAGTTCCGAGGTTGGGGAAGCGGACTAAGAGCTGCTGGTTCTGGTCGATCGTCGATGGGTTGTTCGTAATAACGACACGCTGTCTCACGCAGTCTGCGGAATGGATTGAGTTTGCGACCGTATTGACTCGAAGACATAATTTAGTGAAACTATTAAACCCGTATGGTTTTGTCTTTAATAGATAATTAATTTTAAGAAAATTATATAGATGGCTGATTACGATATTAACATGGATGAAATCGGCAGAGACGATTACGTCGATGATTATGATGATGATAACGAAACGCCCTTCATAGAGACTCCAGTTCCAATCCAATCGCAATTGGGGGAAATAGGTGGCGCTACCAGCAGCGTTGGTCAAAGTCAGGAATTACTTGAGGGAGCTGTAAACGACTACTACAACAATTTGTCAGAAATCGGTCTGGTCCCGTCTGTCGGTCGCGGCTACTCCACATTCGAATTGGATCTGAGTGGTAGGTTGCGACTAAAATCATCAAATATCCCGATCATCAACATGAATACCGGTAAACCCCTATCGCTAAACACCATTGCCGGAAACCGGGGCGGTGGCGAAATCATAAAGAACGAACTAGGATTTCCAGATTGGACGCGTGGTAAAACAATTGTGCCGGCCCGCGCTGTAGAGGCCCTACAGTCTACCGACGAAACTATGGCGAAGACGGCCACCGCGATAGAAACGGTCGAGCTCTGCGAGGTCCCTCAAATAGCCACCGACGTTATTAACACGATGGAGACCACGTTCAGCGAAAACGAAATACTCAACGATGACCCACCGTTACCTCTTCGAGAACTCCGTGGACTCGATAAGGCTCTACAAACGGTCCGGGGCGAACTGGTCCTTAACCTCTCCAAACTCACGGCGCTGGATGAACATATATCGCTAGAAGAAAGAAAACTGGAGGAAGCCGGTGATGATAGAGAATCTACCGAGCGGATCGCCGAACGACTGCGGTCTTTGAGGGACGAAAGAGAAGCTCGCTTGGAGGCCGCCTCGGCTAACCGTGTGGCTCCCCGCACACAAATAAGTCGGATCCGCGAAACAATATCGAGGGTTCTGCACGAGGACACGACACTCGGTGAGCGTCTTCGTACTCTGTTCAGAGAGCAGGGCGTCACGATAGCAAGCATCCTCGCAGCTGTCGGCATGACTATATGAAACATAGTTCTAGTTTTCACTGGTGGTGCGGCGCCACCACCCGCGCCACCACCAGCACCCGCTCCATCCTGTGGAGCCAAGGAGTGGGTAAAAAAACAACTAAAAGCCCTCACCAATCTTCTAGCTAAATTAGCTGGAAAGGTGGCTGCCGCACTACCTGGACTGATCGGAAGTATCGTTTCTTACTTGTTATCTATATTATCAAAAACGGTCGGATGGCTCACCAATAATACTTGGGCTTTAATCGTGGCAATCGCCGGTCTCCTACTATTCTCCGCCAGAGAGTTCCTAAAACCAAAGCGCGAGTAGTCCTATCACCACGAGGGCGACGACGAGCCCTAATTTCTCCTCCTCGTGTGTTGTGCTTCCAATTTCAACATTGTTGATGATTGGTGTTTCAACACTGTTGACGATTGAATTGGGGGAACTCAATTCGTGAATTGGGGGTGTGGGTGAAACAACGGGTTCAAATGAACTTGATGGGGTGGCCAATTCATGAATTGGGGGTTTTATGAAATCTTTTTCAAATTTATTTGAACTTACAACTCCGCGCCGATGATATCCGTGTTCACGTTACCGTTGTGGCCGATTTTTTGATTGGCGGTGGCGATTACGATCTGATTATTGTAACCGTCAACCGGGTCGTCTCGTAGTATCATATTGCTCGGCGTCATATAAAGAACTATTCCAAATACATAGACTACTGGGGTGCTGGCATTCTGCAAAATTCTGGATCGACTTCTCCAGGTCCACCGTAGCTGAGATGGCGTCCTCTACAAGTGCCAAGAATTGTTCTTGTGCATCAAACGCTGTTCCCGTGCCCAGTATAGAACTGCGAGTTTGCTTCTGTGCGCCGAGGATGGCCCAGGCGTACGTGCGAATGGAGTCGTTGACGTGAGTAACCCCGGCCTGCGTGAACCCTAGACCCGTATCTAACATAAATGTACCCCACGCGTTCTGAACCTCAGCAGCCTGCTGTATGTAATCGACGTGAGCCCGTTTCGGAGGTAACATTTTACAAGAAAACACGCCGCAGTGCCGACCTCCAGACACTTCCGGCCCGAAAGTCATCGTCGCGGGGTCAAAATTCCCGGCATTCCGACTGACGATGTGGTCGCCGGAGTGATCGTGTCTAAAATCAGTCTGCGTCCAATTCCCGGACTGGCCCCAAATGAGAACGTCGCCGAGGCCGGTGCTGGTAGGAAATGCTTTCTGTCTCCAGTCCGCGTCTTTTGAAACGTTAAATTCGTTACACAGTCTTTCAAACGCCATACGGTCGTATGCGTTGGAAATGGGATCCCAGGCGTCGTTTTGAGGTAGTGAAATACCTAGTTCTTTGAGAATCCTCCTAATAGTATAATACGCATGAAAGTTGTAGACACTTCGGAGCATGACATTCTTGGATGTCAGATGGTCTTTATGTGAAAACTCCGCACCCGGCTGTTGCGCACCATACAGCGAAATTTATTTGGTTCTGCCAAAACTGCATCGGTGTTGCTTTCCACCCGTTTACCGCCTCCATCGTAGTAATCTTGGGCAGCCTATATTGAATCAGATGTCGGGGAAGTTGGTGGCAAAGCCGCTGTCCGGTCTAACCGTTACGGTTGGGTGTACAAGGCGGTTAACAACGTCTTTTTGCGTGTATTTACCTCCGACCGCGTACTTTGCATTAGAGTTAAAGCTAATTGCTTTGGTATCCATTGAAAGATATTATTATGTTTGCTACTATCACTAATGTTCAAAAAGAGAGTTGTGAACTTCAAAAATCAATCGACAACTGCTGCGGAAAACGCCGGGTGGTCCTCAGATCAATCACCTTCAAGCTTGGATGGGAAAATGTGGGAAAGAGTGAAGGGTTTTACTATGTGAAGGGTAAACAACAATTAGGTGTAAAGCTGCCTCACGGACTGTGGGGAATAAGACATCTCAAAGATTTTGTTACCTCAGAGCTTGACGGTATAGTCAACCTCACAGTATCGAAGGCTACCAGGGCTCGCAACAATGACCATCACCACTGATAATAAGGTAGTGGTCTCCCCGGGGTTGGGTATTCAACTCGGTTTTAGAGAGACATACTCCGTAAATAAAGGAGTGTTTAACTCGCGTGAGTACGTCGGTGATAACCCGGTGGACTTCGCCTTCACGAAAACTCTCAGGGTGCACCTGGATCGGGTGAACACGTCGTACAACACGGTAGATGGATCCCCCAGCACATTACTGAAAACCTTGCCCGCCAGCGACTGTTGCTTTGGGGAGACTGTGACCATAGACTTCCCACACCCCGAGATGAAAGTTTTGGAATCGTGACACATCCACGAGTTGAAGATTTCTATTCTTGATGATAAAGGGCGAAAGTTGAAGAACGATTACCCGATTTCGGTAGTTCTCGAAATTTCCAATTGAGTATAGGTGCCCCAATAGATAATTTAATTTTATTATGAGTATATCGGACGGACCAGGTAGTTCTTCCGATTGGGTGACAAATTCAAAGAATTTGGAACCGGCAGAAGGGGGATTCATCCCGACAGAGGGCGACTTTTTAACTACTGGAAAAACCAAGGCCCTGATCAATAAAACTATATCGAAGGTCACAGACGGGATTCACAGGAGTATATCAGATGTTAGAGTAGAAGTACTGACGGCGACTGCACAAATTGAGGGAGTCCGAACGGATATTGAGAAAGATCAGGCGGCTTATAAGGTGTTGCACTCAGAGGACTCTCTCATCAGAGAAACGGAACTAAACGAACTAGGTAAACAAATAACCATATTTCGAAAAGAGGCCCGGTTGGGGATTGAGAAAGCCCGAGAAGACCACCAGGCGGACCTTACGGAGGCATATGGAATGTTGCGCTCAGAGGACTCTCTCATCAGAGAAACGGAACTAAACGAACTAGACGTGAAAATAACAGAATTTCGAAAAGAGACCCGGTTGGATCTTGATGGAGTCCGAACGGGTATTGAGAAAGCCCGAGAAGAACACCAGGCGGACCTTACGGAGGCATATGGAATGTTGCGCTTAGAGTACTCTCTCATCAGAGAAGCGGCGTTTGCCGAACTAGACGGGAAAATAACCAAAGTTCGAAAAGAGACCCGGTCGGGTATTGATAAAGTCCGAGAAGACCACCAGGCGGCCATTGCGGAGGCTTATGGGGCGTTACGCTCAGAGGACTCTCTCAACAGAGAAGCGGCACTTACTGACCTATACGAAAAAATAACCGAATTTCGAAAGGAGGCTCGGTTGGGGGTTGAGGGGGTCCGAACGGGTATTGAGAACGCACAAGAAGACCACCAGGCGGCCCTTGCGAAGGCTTATGAGGTGTTGCGCTCAGAGGACTCTCTCATCAGAGAAGCGGCGGTTGCTGAACTAGACTGAAAAATAACCGAATTTCAAAAAGATGCCCGGTCGGGTGTTGAAAAAGCCCTAGAAGGTCACCAGGCGACCATTATGGAGGCTTATGATGCGTTGCGCTTAGAGGACTCTCTCAGCAGAGAAGCGGCACTTACCGAACTAGACGGTAAAATAACAGAAGTTTCTGATAAACTGAAACATGCTCGTAGAGCCGCGACTAAAGCGCTTGAGGAGACCGCTGAAAAGGTTCGTGCTGAGGCCCATACCTCTATCGGGGGGGTTGCCGGATTGTTAAAAACATTGAAAACGCAAAAACGTGTGATAACTGTTTGGGCTGAGAAGCGGGGCTCATTGGTTGAGGGGCTCCCTGAATATTCGTTCGGTGCCAAAGCGAGTAATAAATGTGGGGGATACACCATGACAGCTCCAGGTACACTTCTCCGAATGGCGGTCTGCTCGGTTAATGCTAATGGTAAACCTGTGGGCGCGGTCACGATAAATCTCGTAGTAGATGGGGAAGAACGGGGGGTTGGAGTCAATAAACTCCCTGGAGATATTTCGTCGGTGGTTTTGTTCGCCGGTGATGATCTAATTAGACTTTCCGAAGGTAGTGTTATTAACTTTGTTACGAAAATCGCTGACCCAGAGAGTTCTTCCACTATTGTTTCATTGTTAATTGAACTTAATTTGTAAAATACTAATATATTGAAAATCATGAATGAATCACCGTATCCAATTCTCAATACCGATCCATCAACACTGTATCAAACTCTCAATACCACTTCATCAACACTGTATCCAACTCTCAATACCACTCCATCAACACTGTATCAAACTCTCAATACCACTCCATCAACACTGTATCCAATTAACGAAAGAAGTTCAGATTTTAGGTTGAATAATATCGTCGCTATGCAGGATATTTTAGTTAGAGAAAGTGCAAATAGAAAAAGACACGCTAACAAATATAAGTGCGCGGTGAACATAGCTGAAGCATCTAGTACGGTTCTGGCAAGTTTATCTGTAATGAGTGGTGCGGGACTGCTGCAACGCTATCTACAATTGTAACGGTTCCACTTGCAGGGGTTTTGAGTGGAATTACCGTTTTATCTGGAATACTTTGAATGGTAATTAGGGCGGCGGGTGGAAAACTCGAGAAAAAAAGTAGAAAACATGATAGAATATCCGTTCTCGCTAGGTCTAAGAAAAATAGCATCGACGTTGTGGTGTCCAAAGCGTTGGCCGATAAGAAAATATCAAATTTAGAGTTTGAATCCGTGGTGGAAGAAATGGGGAGATACGAAGAATTAAAAAATGATATAAGAATCAAGGCGCGCGCCACCATGCCCAAAATTGAGTGTACTGATTGGGATAAATTTAGGGTAAAACTTGGAAATAAAGTCGGAGGAAATGTTACAGCACCATTGTGATATTTTATAAAATTATTTTTAAAAAATAATTAATTTTCTTATATTGGTGCAGTAAACAAATTTACATACATATACAACATGTGTTTTTCACTGAGAATGACGCCGTAATCGCATAACAAAATTAATTCAGTCGAGGATTACACTGTAATCCTCGGCTATCAATTTACACATGGTTCATAACCCATGTAATTGATACACTCGGCTATAAATAACTGTCTGTTTACCTCGGCTATCAATTTACGCATGGTTCATAACCCGTTTAATTGAAACATTGTCGTAAATTGATAATTGTACAACACTAGGTAATGTTTATCATAACAGCCTACGTGGTCGTGTGGGTTAAGGCGATACTCTATAGAGACGAGGGTCGTGGGTTCACGCCGCGGTTGGAGTTAAACAAAATTATTTATTTATTTCTATCCCTACAAATGTGGTCGCTATGGTAAACAACTGCATGACAACGGCGTTCCTAGTCCGACCGCTTGAGGTTAATGAAAAATAAATTGCCAGTTTACATAGAAATAAACTCGGCTATAAATATGCATAACCCGTAATTGTCGCTATGGTAAACAACTGCATGACAACGGCGTTCCTAGTGTAATTCCAATTGTATTGTATTATCCATTTTCTCTAATAATATTGGTAGTTGTTTTTTTCTGTTCAATTTCCAATTTTATAAAATTAGTTTGATAATGTTTTTTTTACAGTGTTTTAATGCTGTAGAAACACCGTGACTTATCAAAAACTACACATCTATTCTATCTTTCTAACTGACTTTCCGATTTGAATTATTACTAAACGATAATACTTGCGAGCACGTAATCCCCTTGTTAACCATTCGATGAGTAGCCTGAGTGCCACCACATGGTGGACATAGCAATGACTCGGATTTGGTCCCTACCCCACAATGCCGACATGGGCGAAGCGAGACGGAACCTCTTCGCATCCATGCACGGTGATGTTTGCAATATTCGTAAATACCGGTACGAAAACATCTCTCGTGACTACCTGTCTTCAACCACGCACACTTAACTAGAACCATTATGTTATATATATACTGAGTATAACATAGGGATTCTTATCTCTAATAGGGTGTATCTTCTCATGTCATAAATTCTCATACGATCCAGGAAGTATAATGGTTGCCGAAATATAATTCCCACTCTTCTCATCCATACCGTGATAACAGTGGGGGGAAATCCAAGTAGTATATGAGAGTCAATAATGATACAAGTTTCCTGTGGGAGTGGTTGAATGAGGTGGGTGGCTTCCATAGCAACTTGTATCATTTGGACTCTCATATACTACTTACGATGACGATGCTACGGTACGACAACAGTACGATGACGGCAGCATGATACTACGATGGCGGTATCACGATAGCTCGAAGATGATACTACGATGAAGTTATCATCATCGTGATATCGCATACTCATGATTTGTACTATCGCCATCGTGGTATCGCTATCGCAGCCTCGAAATATCGCAGTATCATCATCTTGCTATCGCACTATGGCATCGTATCATATTGAAACAGTGTGCTGTCGTAGTATCGACCCACTAGCGATAGTACGATGACGTTAACGGAACGTCATACTTATTTGCAAACACGTGTTTAACTACATGTTGAACAGTTTCCGATTTCACCAAAATTGCTAAGCATACTTTGAGGGAGCAATCATTTATTTTTCCCGAAATGCATTATTTCCTATAGAATTAACGACTGCATATATTTGATGATTAAAAGTATGCAGAATGATTAAAATTAATGTATTACATTTTCACATCCAAAATGGCTGTGATAATGTAATACATTCAAAATATAAATAAAAATTAATAAATGTATCCTTAAATTGAAAATTTCTCCTTCAAGGTGTATTTAGCAAGATAAGTATACTTTGCAATAATAGTGAAATCGGCTACTGATTATTTTGCACTCATTTGCATACTGTGAGACTTCTTTGAGAATAGATTAGTATCTATACTTGACCGTCGTATTTTATGTAATCGTCACCCTTTATATGTTGACAAATTGTTATCAACCACTTAAAACGGGACAACATGGTAGCTAAATCGTCTTAATATACATTACAAGTAACTACTCATATTAAGACGAGATACATTGGATGAGATAAATAAAACAAACTTTCGTCAAAACGTAATAGTGCACACTGTATGGAACGCCATGACTGTCTTATGTAGGATTACATCAGTTGGTAATGTGGTCCTGTCGTTCGGTAATGTGGTCCCGCCATTTGGTAATGTGGTCCCGCCATTTGGTATTGTGGTCCCGTCATCATTTGGTATTGTGGTCCCGTCATTTGGTATTGTGGTCCCGTCACTTGGTAGTGAGGTTCCGTCATTTGGTAATGTGGTCCCGTCATTTGGTAATGTGGTCACGTCACTTGGTAATGTGGTCCCGTCACTTGGTACTGAGGTCCCGTCACTTGGTAATGTGGTCCCGTCATTTGGTAATGTGGTCCCGTCATTTGGTAATGTGATCAAGTCATTTGGTTTTGGTAATGTGGTCCCGCCATTTGGTATTGTGGTCCCGTCATTTGGTAATGTGATCAAGTCATTTGGTAATGTGGTCCCGTCATTTGGTATTGTGGTCCCGTCACTTGGTAATGAGGTTCCGTCATTTGGTAATGTGGTCCCGTCACTTGGTAATATGGTCCCGTCATTTGGTAATGTGGTCCCGTCAATTGGTAATGAGGTCCCGTCATTTGGTAATGGGATCCCAATGTGGTCCCGTCATTTGGTAATGTGATCCCGTCATTTGGTGCTAACTTCGTTCGGTGCTAACTTCATTCGGTGGTGCTAACTTCATTCGGTGCTAACTTCATTCTGTGGTACCTATTAAAAATGTGTTTTTACAGAAATTACACGGGTAACTAATTATGTAACTATTCCACATGTTTTTAACATAGGAAGCCTTCGTTTTTACACAATATTAGCTAATAGTTCAATACAGTTTGGACAGTAGTGACCGCTAGTGAATGTACATATGGTGATCCGTTTTAATTATATAAATCAATTATGTAATGTGTATCAAGTTAATTACGACTGCTATCGATATCCAATTACGTATCATTATTTTACACCCGAAAATGCATTGGATGACTAAATAGCCACGTCTGATGAATAAATATTATTTTTTATTGTTATTTTGAGAAACCGCGGTTACCGCCCCTGACCTCAACATTCTTCATTTCCACTATACAAATAATGTAATACTCTGGCAATACATGCACCAGGCAATACAAATTAAATGTTCTTGAAGTATATTTAAGAATACCTAAATGTTGAAACAATGAGATCTGATTCCTACAATACACTCCGGCCTGATGTGCCTGACCCCATCATTAAAGACACTTTCAGTGTGATATATGCATGATGTTATAAATTAATTTATTTGGAAACAACATCTGTGATGAATATATAAAGCGTTTTATATAACGAGCCCATACTACCCCAGTGGTTTATCTTTGGCGGGGGTAGTCACTCAACTCATTTTTGCCTATTATATTCTATCTATTTCTTGTAAATGTTGTCGAAATGAGTTTAATATATATACAATTACTAGTACATGTACTATAAATTTAACACATGTTTAAACCCATTTTCATGCAAAATCATTACTTTGTCACCCCCGCCATATACACCTAATAGATTGTCACATTAGTGTATATCGCGGGGGTAAATCTATTACCCCCGCCATATACACCTGATAACTCTTCCGGTGGCGGGGGTAATCTATGCGCACCTAATTGTTGCACCCCGCTGAATTATTAAGTAAGGAAATACATTTATTGGGATTCCTGGTATGATTATGTATGAGAGAAATTATTAGCGTGATCACCACTGATAAAACACCGCCATTCTTGTTGCTTAACGTGGCCACCAACCGAAGCCATATGGGTCACGATAGAAATTTTGGTTAGCTAGGTGCAGATATGTCAATCACTGATGTACCCATTTCCGGTTCAGTGTCAGGGGCATCGACCTGAGAAAACAACCATGGGACGGATTCTAGAACTAAGTCCATTGAGCTACCACTTGTTTTGCAAAGCCTCACCGCCAAGGGTACCACATAATCCACATCCTCAGCAAAATGCCCCCACTTTGAATGTACTCTCTGGCAATATGTGCATCCACCACAGGGTAATTTATTCAGGTCCCTCCCCATCAAATACTGCTCGCACTCCTCGGAGTGCGGTATTCGCGAGAGCGCGTCCGCATTCGCATGTTTTTGTCCTGGGCTGTAAACTATCTTCATGTCATATTGGCTCAGCTCTTCCATCCAACGGGCTATTTGACCCTGTGGCTCCTTAAAACTCAGCAACCATGTGAGGCTGCTATGGTCTGTTCTCAACATGAATGGGCGGCCCAAAATATACTGTCTATACTGACGCGTGAATTTAACCACCGCCAGTAATTCCTTGCGGGTAGTGCAATATTTTCGTTGTTCCTTGGTGAGGGACGCAGACCCATATGCAATCACTCGTTCCACCCCATCCTGTACTTGGCTCAACTGTGCTCCAATAGCATAGTCGGATGCGTCAGTATCGAGGACAAAACTATCCTGTCTATTGGGGAGCCCCAGAATTGGAGCCGTGGTCAGTGCTGATTTAAGGTCCTGGAATGCGACTTCCTGTTCCTCCCCCCATTAAAATGGCTGTTTTCCTGTCAGCTGGTATAAAGGGACCGCTCGTTTCGCATATTCTTGGATGAATGACCGGTGATAGTTGACAAGCCCAAGACATCTCTCAACATCCTTGGTGCATGTGGGTCTCTGCCAGTCTTGAACCACCTTGATATCGTTGGCCCCTAATTCCAATCCCTTAGGTCCCACCAAACGGCCTAGGAATTAGGGGCCAACGATATCAAGGTGGTTCAAGACTGGCAGAGACACACATGCACCAAGGATGTTGAGAGATTTATTGGGCTTGTCAACTATCACCGGTCATTCATCCAAGAATATGCGAAACGAGCGGTCCCTTTATACCAGCTGACAGGAAAACAGCCATTTTAATGGGGGGAGAAACAGGAAGTCGCATTCCAGGACCTTAAATCAGCACTGACCACGGCTTCAATTCTGGGGCTCCCCAATAGACAGGATAGTTTTGTCCTCGATACTGTGTATCGACTGCATCGCAGCCTCTACGACGCCATCCAGTACACAAGGCACAGTGGTGTTACCTGTAGAGACCGTAGACGGTAAGCAGACAATAATGGCGCTGCGAGCAAACCGTACCTAGCGGTATTTTCAGTTTGAAAAACTGACATTTTTCTGGAAAAAATGTCTGACATAACGGGGATTCCCGGTCAGAAATTCTGACATTTCCAGATAGTTCCAGATATTAATTGTATCACAGTATCGCGAAGCTACTGTGTTCATTCAGGCGAGAAAAATTTGCATTATGGCTGGATATTTCTCCGTGAGAAAATATTTCCATTGTTGTTTCGATATTAATTGTTGACAAAATGACATAAGCGGCAATGAAATTCTTGCAATGAACAGTTTGTAACACGGTATTTATATACATGCTCATTCACCATGTATCTCTGTTTCACGCTGGTAAATTCAAATTGTACACCGGGTTTATTACTAGACACGTATTAATTTTGAATTCATGAGCATTTGAGAGTGAGTTGTTTGACCCAGTCGACCTTTTGCTGGTTGAAAGCTGAGGAGCTGTCACTAGCAGCCAAATCCAGCATTCAACTGGCGAAAATGTAATATTTCATGTTCTAGACAGGCCTTGACAAAGGGCGGTGTCGATATTGAAGTACATGTATTGAATTAGATGCCACCAGTGTTGAATACAGTTTATTTTGGGAATAACGGGACCACGATGACACATAATTTGAGAATACACTGTCTCAATTGAGAGATAAATTGTGTATACTTGAATTCAGTTTATTTTGGGAATACGGGACCATGAAGAAAATAATAATTTGAGAATACACTGTCTCAAGTGCGAGATAATTGTGTATACTTGGATACAGTTTATTTCACAACATAATTTGAGAATACACTGTCTCAATTGAGAGTAATTGTGTATACTTGAATTCAGTTTATTTTGGAATACGGGACCACGATGACAACATAATTTGAGAATACACTGTCTCAATTGATGAGATAATTGTGTATACTTGAATTCAGTTTATTTTGATTTTGGAAATACGGGACCATGAAGAAAATATAATTGAGAATACACTGTCTTCAAAGCGAGATAATGTGTATACTTGAATACAGTTTATTTTCATAACATAATTTGAGAATACACTGTCTCAATTGAGAGATAATTGTGTATACTTGAATTCAGTTTATTTTGGGAATACGGGACCACGAAGACAACATAATTTGAGAATACACTGTCTCAAGTGCGAGATAATTGTGTATACTTGAATTCAGTTCATTTTGGGAATACGGGACCACAAATACAACATAATTTGAGAATACACTGTCTCAATTGAGAGATAATTGTGTATACTTGAATTCAGTTCATTTCACTGTCTCAAGTGCGAGATAATTGTGTATACTTGAATTCAGTTTATTTTGGGAATACGGGACCACAAATACAACATAATTTGAGAATACACTGTCTCAATTGCGAGATAATTGTGTATACTTGAATTCAGTTTATTTTGGGAATACGGGACCACAAATACAACATAATTTGAGAATACACTGTCTCAAGTGCGAGATAATTGTGTATACTTGAATTCAGTTTTATTTTGGGAATACGGGACCACAAATACAACATAATTTGAGAATACACTGTCTCAATTGCGAGATAATTGTGTATACTTGAATTCAGTTTATTTTGGGAATACGGGACCACAAATACAACATAATTTGAGAATACACTGTCTCAATTGAGAGATAATTGTGTATACTTGAATTCAGTTTATTTTGGGAATACGGGACCATGAAGAAAATATAATTTGAGAATACACTGTCTCAAGTGCGAGATAATTGTGTATACTTGGATACAGTTTATTTTCACAACATAATTTGAGAATACACTGTCTCAATTGAGAGATAATTGTGTATACTTGAATTCAGTTTATTTTGGGAATACGGGACCACGATGACAACATAATTTGAGAATACACTGTCTCAATTGAGAGATAATTGTGTATACTTGAATTCAGTTTATTTTGGGAATACGGGACCACAAATACAACATAATTTGAGAATACACTGTCTCAAGTGCGAGATAATTGTGTATACTTGAATACAGTTTGTTTTCACAACATAATTTGAGAATACACTGTCTCAATTGCGAGATAATTGTGTAAACTTTCTTTACCTATTTAATTTGGTTACAAAATTGTGGTGGTCATTTCCGAGATTGTAGTTTGTAATTTCCATAATTTATTTAAACATTAAACAGCGTCACGGTACACGCTAATTCAATTGACTTTGTACATTTAGCTGGAACTGATTCTAATATTTCATTATTTTATTAATTTATTTGAATTATTTATTAAAAAAAAAAATTGTATTATTTTTGTGTTGAATATGGTAGTTTGTTAAATAAGAACTACCGTCCCAATACTCTCTCTTTCAATTCAATATCAATAAGCAACATGGCTGACTCAGGCCCAGAGAGAATCCATGTAGACTTGGCATCTGCAGAAGAATTTTTGGCCCTTCCCGGCCTTGGCGCCAAATTGGTCCAATCGATCTTAGATATTAGGCGGATAAATGAGGGGACGATTTCTAGGGCACAATTCCTGGCCATACCACATATGCGCACAAGTCCAGAACTGTGGAATTACTTGGAGTTTGACGAAATGGACAATGAGGACAATGAGGATAACCATACTTCTTCGCACAGTCAAGAGCATCGTCCTGAGGCGGATGCAATTGGCAAAATTGCATATGTTATTGATAATGCGGATCTGAGGGGCCCTCCTCCAGGCTACTTGCGTAAACCATCAAAATTTGGGTCGGGGGCGGGGGCTAAACCCAAATCTCGTGACCGGGATAGCAAAACCACAGATCAACCGCACCCGGGAATGTATATGCCATTTCCCTATCCTCCCTGGATGGTAAATCAAATGGAAGCAATGGAAAAGATGGGGAGTTGGCACAATCCTTATGCACCTTATCCTTGGGGGCAGCAACAACAATCATCGCGACAACGTTCACCATCACCACCACGGCAACGAACAACGATGAGGCACGTCAATAGAGATACGGAGCGTACCGAGCACCCTAGACTTCCAAATTTTCCGAAGTCTCTTAATTACAATGGGGTGGGGAGCTGGCAGGGATTTGTCACTAAATTTGACAAGTTTAGCCGGATGCATGGGTGGTCGGATCAAGATAAAGTAGACCACGTCTGCTGGTGCCTTGAGGGGAAGGCAAGCGATTTCTATGCTTTGGTGATGGAGAACAGCTATCAGCTGACATTTGCTGAACTGAAGGCGAAAATGGAAAGAAGATTTGGGACCAGAGAATTGAAGGAAACCACCATGATATCCTTCAATAGTGCACGCCAACAAGCTGAAGAGACATTGGATGACTGGGCAGATAGGCTTTTGACAATGTCAATTAAAGCACACCATGGTCTACCAGATCATCATATGGTTCAACAAACCATTCATAGATTCTGTCATGGTGCACTGAATAGGGAGGCGGGTGAGAGTGTGGCTAATTTTCGCCCAATTAGCCTAGAGGATGCGATTGACCGTATGAAATGGGCAATTCATACACACACACTCATGTATGGAAAAATGAGGGACAAGGACTCTGTAAGACTAGTTTCAGAAGAAGTTGCCGAACCTCTTCCACGGGTGTCCGTAGTTACACGGCGTCCTGCAACTCCAACCAACATAGCCGCGGTTCCCCGGAATTCCCTGGAGAACAGAGTTGAACGGTTGGAGAAGCAGGTCAGCGGGTTTGACACCAAGCTGGATATTCTTCTCAAACAGATGGACCGGCTGGTCAATCACAACATGCAACGCCAGAATAGGTCACCGTCCGTTCCTAGGAGGTCTTTCCAACCTTCCAGAGCATCCTCAGAGCGGTCTCACTGCTATCAGTGTGGCCAGATGGGGCACTTCAAGCGGGAGTGTCCGAAACTACCAGCGGACCAATGCCACGTGTTGGAGAAACGATCAGTGTCGTACGCGGATGTAGCTGAGGATGATGATCCTTTAAACGACAGCGGGTCGGACTCGGAGGCCTAAGTCCAACCCAGCCCTCAGCAGCTGCCCAAGGCCTCACACCGGATACCCACATATTGGCGAGAAGCGGGTGCCATGGCGATATGACTATCAACAATGAATCTCCACGACTCACAAGTCACTCGCAGGCACCCATAGACAGAAATATTGAGGTACATGACTCTGTGAAGGGCAACACATACACACGTTTCACTCCGGACCCCACAACGTTCAAAGGTGGGGGGGGGGGGTACGATCTAAAGAGAATACGGAAATATCTAGTCGGTCTTTGTCTCCGAGAAAACATTCGGATTCCGAGATAGACACATGCATCACAGTAGGGCCAGCGCCGGATGTATCTAGTCGGTCTTTGTCTCCGATAAAACACTCGGATTCCGAGATAGACACCTCTTCTCCGGATGAATTTTCGGATTTGGTGATAGACGCTAACTTCATAGTATATCAGGTGCGCTCAGATTCAATGTGCAAAATCCCGTTAAGGGTGCAAGATTATGCAATTGATGCGATTATCGACACAGCTGCAGAGATCACCCTTATCTCGGATAGAGTGTATAAGAACTTCCTTAACCCTGGGCAAGTGATCAAACATATAACACTAAACACGGCCGGGAAAAAGTTACCGATGAAAGGGTTCATTGTCGGCCCCGTTACAATTACAATTGGAAATCACGATTTCAGGGAAAATGTCTACGTGGCACCCATAGTGGATGACATGCTACTGGGGATTGACTTCTTGAAACGCCATGGAGCTCAGATAGACCTACCAAATTCCCACATTGTGATTGGGGGGCGTGAAAACGGCCATGTTAGATACAGTGTTGGGGGTTAATAAGGTCGTTAAAGTGCTAATGCACAAAACGGTGGTCATCCCACCTTATTCAGTGGCGAGAGTGCTATGCGACGTTGATCAAGACATGGGGGTAGGTTCTTTCCTAGTGGATTCCCATGAACAAGATTGGCCTGTACTGGTACCCTCCACATACCATGCAAAGGATACTACATTGAATCTTCAGGTCATTAACTTGGAAAACCATTACATAACCTTACGCCATGACCAGCACATTAGGGAATGCCCACGAAGCGAAGTTAGTGCCAGTTCTACCCATGTCCTCTTCTGGCTTAGATACGGTATCCACAGTGATACTGGGCTTAACAAGCATGGATAACTCAGATGCTTCGTGTGCAGAACGCATTACATCCGTAAGTCCACCGCAAGAAGTTTCGAAGCAGGAGACCTTCCCAGCAGAGACACCAGCTGTTGTCGCACTAGTGCAGGGAGCAACCCACGCCGAGACACTGCCAGATCATCTTGCGTCGCTGTATACCAGATCCGCGGAAACATTATCTCGCTCTCAACAGCAAAAACTACGTGAATTACTCATCGAATTTCAAGATGTCTTCGCTTTAGACGAGTTCGATCTGGGAAATCTTACAGCAATTGAACACTCAATAGAAACAGGTGATGCCAAAGCCATCAAGCAACGAATGCGTCGCACTCCTTTTTCATTTGTCAAGGAGGAAGAAGCTCACCTGCAAAGAATGCTGGATGCGGGTATCATCCAACCTTCAGCTGCCCCTGTACTTGTGAGGAAGCGAGATGGCTCGGTGCGGTGGTGCCTAGATTACCGAGCGCTGAATGATGTCACGGTCAAGGACGTCTATCCCATCCCGCTAATTGAAGATTGTCCGGACATGCTGGTGGGTCAAACCTGGTTCTCCAAACTAGACGCCAATTCTGCGTATTATCAAATACGTATTTGTCCAAAGGACCAGAAGAAGACGGCATTCAGCACCAAGTATGGCCTGTACGAGTTCGTGAGGATGAGTTTTGGGCTCTGTAATGCCCCAGCCACGTTCTCCCGGGCCATAAATCTTGTGCTGAGAGGGCTAACTTGGAAGTCAGTGCTCGCTTTTCTCGATGATATTTTGGCGATGGCCAAAACATTTTCGGAGCATCTGAAGACCCTCCGCGAGGTGTTTCAGCGGCTTCGGAGGTATCAGCTAAAGTTGAAACCGAAGAAATGCGAGCTATTTCGACGCAAAGTAGAATTCCTAGGCCGTTTGGTGGGACCTAATGGATTGGAATTAGGGGCCAACGATATCAAGGTGGTTCAAGACTGGCAGAGACCCACATGCACCAAGGATGTTGAGAGATTTCTTGGTCTTGTCAACTATCACCGGTCATTCATCCAAGAATATGCGAAACGAGCGGTCCCTTTATACCAGCTGACAGGAAAACAGCCATTTTAATGGGGGGAGGAACAGGAAGTCGCATTCCAGGACCTTAAATCAGTACTAACCACCCGTTGTGTATCGACTGCATCGCAGCCTCTACGACGCCATCCAGTACACAAGGCACAGTGGTGTTACCTGTAGAGACCGTAGACGGTAAGCAGACAATAATAGTCAGATTTGGAAGGAATCTCTAATGATAGATAACATAATTGTTTCTGTGAAAATCGACCATGAAAATAGACACTAAACATAATTGTCGACTCAAGCATCTAAGTCACTCTGATCAAAATGTCAAATGACCAGTTGTCAAAGACGCTGAAAGTAAAATTGGAGCTAGATTTTTCCAAATAAAACGAAAAATAACATGGTAAATTACTTGCAAATTGTGTCAATCGATTTGATAAAAATATTTTACCATAAAAAGTAGTTTTTAACACCAAAATTGGATTCAAATACCCGTTTTTTTCTCATTTTCTTCCTCGAGTAGTGACAGCGTACTGTTTACTTCCGGATTGAATGAAAGGTGACGTCATAAAAGTCGCGAGCTGCCATCGCGCGTGAATAAAATAAAAGCGCCGAAGTTAGTGCAAGCTCCGAAGAAAGAGGGCTATATAAAATAATACGTACTTTGAATCGGAGGGCTTCTGGATGTTTCAGTACTTGTTGTTGTTGTTGTTGTAACCACGTGATCATACACATTGTATACGCGTTGCCCATGGCATATGGGCAATACTATCAACGCGTCGTATTTTCTTTAACATCTGTATTCTTGTTTGATGCGTAGGCTTTCACTTTACAATCATGGACATGCGATTGGAGTTTCAACAGTCGATACAGTCCTGTCCACAGGTGATGGGAACAACTAATCTGTCTGTTGTTCCTTGTATAGATATACTATACATAGTATGGAAGGTAATATCCGCCATAATTCTATGTGACTTGATGCTTGCGTGCTGATGACATTACAACTTATATTCATGTTATTTCATTCGTCATTTGTATTTATTACATTTGAAATCTGCTTGTTCTAATTGTATGTGTCTTTCTTACATGTCCATTCTGCAGATTGCTTTGTTCATTCGTCTTATTTACATTACAATTATTGATACGTCCTTATGTGTGTCCCAGTTTTATTGCACTAAGCATTTGCAATAGAAAGTAAGAACAAAGCACTTAGCACTTTGAATAAGGCCGAAAGCAGTAAGGACAAAGCCGCAGGAAGTAAGCATCAAGCCAGAGTCCGAAAGCGGAAACCCGCAAGCAGAAAGCATCAAGCCACAAGCAGAATGATGCAAGCAATATATGAGTTAGTAGTGCCTCAATATGACGCCAGATGGTACTGCTGTCAATGTTAGGAATCCTCCGACTAATAAATAAGAGTACGAGATGGGATTGGCTGTTTGAGGCATACCTCCAATGCCGGTGTTGATGTAAGATTGCACCTACAAATGATCACAGGATAGGTTAGAAGACACCAAATAGTTTTACTATACACTTTAACCGAATCCCATCCAATAAGGTCAGTCTCTAATACTTTCACTATTCGTATAGATGTTGTGGGACCTACTTGTACATGACATGCAGCCGGTCTGTACTGGTTCTGCATGAATTAAACAATTGCTTCACTTACTCCTAAGAAAGAAAAATCCAACCTCGTCATGTCCCCCAATATTGTTTACATTTTTTTTTGGCCACTGAAACTCTGTTTACATCACATGACCAACATGTTCCTCAAGTGAAACTGGGTAGTAATGGATCAAGATTTGCAAGCAAACTGTGTCAGTGACCTCAAAACACCCGCACGATTTTGTTCATACCGGACTACTTTTACCGTCTTGGCGATTTCGCACCATGTGTTATTCTCTAACCTATATTAACTAAAATGCATATGTATGTATGGTGTTTGACTTACTAATGTGCTTTATACATACATGTATCCTCATAATTAAATTACATATGTACGTAATTGAAAACAATCATATTTTTATAGTAAGTTACACATATGGTAACTTACACAGGTTGACTGTCAAACTGGCCCGTTACCGATGCAAACCAATACCCGTCCGGGATCAGACTAAGGTAGGCCACCACCATTGATTTTCCCTAAAATACTAACCCGTTACCACACATTTTGCTATTCTCTGCTACTTTCATTTTTCTTATGGATGTTGTGGGACCTAATTTCCAATAACCTGCACCCATTCTGCTCTGGATCTTGACTAATTAAAATAGAGATTTAATTATTGTTGAAGCTGGGGTCCCATCTAGTAGGTACAAACTTGTATTTATGGAACTTAAATAAGTGTATAATTGCAACTAGTCCACCACTTTTAAAAATTACGAGTGCCAGCTACACAGATATAATTATTTAGTAATCTTTAATGTACTCATAGAGACTCGCGGTGGTATCAAGCTAGTTCCATATGCAAATGATGCAGTATTTTTAAATTATTTATGTCAACTAAATGCTGAATAAATATTTTTATCGACATATCATAAAATATGATATTGCACATCAACAAATAAATAAATGGAATAAATAATTGCTCCCGTTATCATTTTAAGGAACCCCGGTTATCGCCTTGATATCAAACTGGCATTTCGCGTTTGATATAAAATGTATAATAATGTCAATTAGTACGTCTGGAAATGGTAATAATTTTGCCAGAAAAATGTCAGATTGAAAGAATAAAAAAAAACATGTCTCCCTATATTATAACCTAGCATGTACACTCTATGTTTAAGGTTAGAAAAGGGGTGTTTTTAACACCAGTTTTCAGCATATTTGAAGCATTTGAAAGAAAACACCGAGCCTGTTGGTCACGTGATGTAAACAGAGTGTCCATGGCCAAATAATGTAAACAATATTGGGAGACATGACGAGTTGGTCCCACAATATCCATACGAATAGTGAAAGTAGGAAAGACTGGCTGGGATTCGGTTAAATTATACATTAAAACTATTTGGTGTCTTTTAAACTAAACATGGCGCAACTGAAAATGCGGCATCAATCTACATCAACACCGTTAGGGACATGGAACCAATTTAGAGAGCAACGCATTGTAGGATGGGTACCAGCATATTAAATCATTTTAGGGAGAACTATTTTAAGTGTTAGCAGCGCACCTGGTGTCATAATGGTTGTTCCCAAATTACTGTTGCAATTGTTGTTGTCAAGGGGCATGGCTTAGCTCGATAACAAAACGCATGGCAAAAAGGCGATGCAATAATCAATAATGGAACTCCGGATGTCACTAAGAATGAATCATCAACACAAACGCATTGAAACAGGCGAATGAATAAATCATCAAGCCAAATGCACATGCAATTTAGACTATAACCATGGAGATTTCAAATGTCACAAACACGAAGGACGAATAAAATAACATGAAACTAAGTTGTAATGGCACCAGTCAGCAAGCATCAAGCCACATAGAATTGTAATAAGACGGGTAGAACTTAGAATGACATCAGCAAGCAAGCATCAAGCCTAATATAATTATGGCGGATATTACCTTCCATATATGTGTACTGTCATGTGATTTTTTTCCGTCACCTGTGGTTCTGTCAAGTACTTTTACTCGTATTCATTGAATATTCCTACTGTTTGTTCCACGATTTCCTCCCGACCTATACTGAGTCTCATGGCCATGAAACACATTAAATCGCCAAAATATCCAATCTTACTTTTTCGTAAATATTAAAAGTAAGTCACCCTCTCTATTTTTATAGTATTTTTTGTTTGATGAAATGTCGTCAAAATTGATATCATGATTTGATGAATTCCAAATGGCAGAAGCGTTAGGATGATTGTGATGTGGGCGCACCTTCCTTTTACCTACCGGGCGCATATGTATTGCGAGAAATGGGACGCAGGTATCACAGTTGGTTTTCATCCCAGCGTCACACAAAGCCCGAAGAGAGATAAACCTGTCAACTCACCTTCATCGTCCTAAACCAATGAGGACAGGTTACAGCTTTAATTGTTATACTGCAAAGATACATGTATACCCAACAGTAAGCCCCCTTTGTGAATGTGGAGAAGATGAGACAATAACCACTACCTGATGACCTGCGGCAGGTTTGCGGACTGCAGGGAACATTTGACACTTGCCAACGTCTTCAGTACCGGAATCACTAGTTGCGAACGGTAACTCTTGCAATCTACTCCCGTACCGTCGTAATTGCAAGAGTTACCGTTTGCAACTACGGAATCACCGAACTAAATGAGGAACTATGATTGTCATTCAGTGGTGAACATTACCCGTATCGATAGTACTGACTCAAAATATCAGTATGTGTCACTAATACAAGACTACAAGAATATGTCACTTTCCAGAATTTTCCTCGTCACTCTCCAGCTCTTTTTGTCCACATGTTAAATTTCCACAGAACAAATTATTTGTTGGCAATAAAATAATGTTTTGATGGAGTTCCACCAAATAAAAAAATGGCGTGGGTGATTTTTGTTATTGATGAAAAAGTACTTACATTTAAATGTTTTTTTTAGATTTAATGTGTTTATTATCCAAACGTTGGTCGTCACTAAAGGCATACTATCCCACATAAACCAACAGAATGGAGAGAAATAGAAATTGCTATGAACACTAAATAATTGTCACTGCATGCCAATAAATAAGAAATGTCAACAACATTTTTAGATGGAATATGATAGATCTACTTAAAGTACGTTCACTTCTTGCATACAGTTCATGAAGTGAACATGTTCCATTTGGTCAGACCACGTGTTGCTGGCAGCCATCTTGACAGCAATAGGATTGAGCTCGCAAACAATACGCCAAACTGATGCCGTCGGACAGACGACTACTGCAGCCTATTTCACCACAATTTCAAAGTATACTTATCTCGCTAAGAACACTTTGAGGGAGAATTTTCGATTCGTTAATTTTTGTTATACTGAATTTATTACATTTTCACAGCCACTTTGGCTGTGATAATGTAATAAATTCAGTATAATAATTCTGCATACTCGTAATCATCAAATATATGCAGTCGTTAAATCTATATGAAATAATGCATGTCGGGAAAAATGATTACTCCTTCAAAGTACACTTAGCTAGATAAGTATGCTGAGCAATTTCGGTGAAGTCGGCTACTGTTTCACGCTTTGTTTTGGCCGATGGGTCTCCAAACATAATTAATATGCCTTTCGTTGAGGTTTTTGTTTTCCATGGCACTTTTTTATTTCTCAGATTTTTTGTTGTTTTCTGAACATATTATAAGTATGGAAATCATAACATTTTACCGTCACATGTGATCACGTGATATCTATTTTACCCGTGGGGGTGGGAGGGGGGAGGCACTACAGGAATAAAAGTAACATTTTCCGAGAATGTATCGGGTTTATTAAGTCCAGGACCGTCGGTATACAATGGAACATTACTATACCGGACACCAAGAAAATATCTTTTATCTTATTTTGCTGTGTTTCTTGGACATTTATATCAGGTGCCAATGTCTGTTCATTATCGCATAGCACACAACTATGGCCAATAATGATCAAATGCCTGATGTACAGTGAAACTCTCTCTAAACCGACACCCTGGGGACCTCCCAGGGTGTCTGGTTTAGAGAGGTTTCACTGCAGTTTGACTTTTAAAAGAATATGTATCCCCAATAAAGTCTCAAACAATGCCGTTTGCTCATTATAATTAAATTCAAGATGATTAAGATGATCGGGCTTTTCCTTTCCAAATTCCAACAAAAAATGTTCACCAATACTCGCGTTCATTCATTCAGAGACAAAAAGTAAACTCCTTGATTCATTTTATGACGTTTTGCGTCAAAATCAGTGACGTAGCGTTGAATAAAAAAATGGTAGACAACAGAACGTTGCTCCAAGCAAATGGCATGAGACCCGGACAAAGGCAAGTATTTCTTCTCAATACTGTGAAATTTTGAATCGATTTAAAGGTACATGCCCACTCAGTAGGGACAAAATGTTCTTTATAGGAATTAAATAAGTGTATAATTGTGTCACTATTCCACCAGTTCTAAAAATTACGAGTGCCCGCTATACAGATATAATCATTTAGAATATTTAGTTTACTAATAGTGAGACGCGGTGGTATCAGACTATTTTCATATGCAAATGAGGCATGATATTTTTTAATTATTTGTACTAATTAAATGCGTCACCTGAAAATATAATAGTTTCGACAGATTATTAAATATGATCTTTGCACATCAAAACATAAATACAGAAAATAAATAGTAATATCCATCAACATTTTAAGAAACACGTTATCGCCCCTGATATCAGTGTGGCAATTTGTGTCCGATATAAAATGTATACTATTGCCAGTCCATACGTATGGTAATGGTGAATGAATGTTTATTTTGCCAGAAAATGTCTCGGATGATGTTTCAGATATACAGAACATTTTGTACCTACTGAGTGGGCATGTACCTTTAAAATGTCAACTGTTCTGGAGTGTATTTATGTATGAGCTCAGATGTGGGTACTCGCGACCAATGACATGCTCAAAATCGTGCTCAACATCGGGAGTTGGACTTATTACAGCGTACCTGGTAGTCGACTACGGCGAGAAGCTGCTGCACCACGTGGATGACACACACCGCGAACTCCAGAACGAGGTAAGTAGCCTTGACCTTTACAACGTTGTTCATTTACTATTTTCCTTCTGTTTCTCTATGAAGACATGTTTTGACAGCACGTGGGAATTTTCCACAACGCAAAAAAGGTGTTGCTACCCGTAATTGTATTTTCAAAATACGAAATAAGTTACAATTAAAAAACAGCATACAGCAGCATAAGATTGTCGCCTTTTTAAGGGCCCGGTACTTTACTTACGTACATTGAATTGACCACGCCCCCTCACTAGCGTGCTTAACCCTTTAACCCCTAAATAACTGGAATATATTTTGATACTTAAATTGTCAAACCAGGCACGTACATTGAATTGACCACGCCCCCTCACTAGCGTGCTTAACCCTTTAACCCCTAAATAACTGGAATATATTTTGATACTTAAATTGTCCAACCAGGCAAAGCGTCACAAAATAATTTTCAGACTGGTTCATTTATAAAAAAATATGTTGTGTTTTTAAAAAATAATTATTGAAAATTACTTGCAAAACGTGCAGATCCTGATTAGACATCAGTAGTCTATTTCATCAACATTGCAAAGTATACTTATCTAGCAAAGTATACTTTGAGGGAGAAATTTTCAATTTAAGGATACATTTATTAATTTTTATTATACTGAATTTATTACATTATCACAGCCATTTTGGCTGTGATAATGTAACAAATTCAGTATAATATATTCTGCATACTTTTAATCATCAAATATATGTATTCTTTATAGTTCTATATGAAATAATGCATTTTGGGAAAAATAAATCTCTCGCAAGTGATACAAGTCCCTCCTCCTTGGGAGTTTGCAAGGCTTCTTGAGTTTTGTCCGATTGACAAAGACAACAAAGTCCCCAATTCATAATTTTCACGATTCGCGATATGCATACATCAATTTGCAAGCGAATGTTATGCTGTTGCTAATATTGATTAACTAACTGCACTACTCAGTATCTGAATAACAAAAGTGCCGAAGGTCACAATATACGCATGTCGAGGCAAGGCCAGTCAACAAGGGGAGATAACTAATATTGATGTGATAAACATGTAAACCAAATTTGGTTACGATCCGTTAAGTAGAACTCGGCTTCTTGCGTGGACAAGGATACGGAGTCCGAAAATTAAAAATGGCCGCCAAGCGGAGATAAGTCATCGGAAATGTTTACAAAGCAATAGGTTGATAAACATGTTTACCGAATTTGGTTATGATCGGTCAAGTAGAACTTGAGTTATTGCGTGGACAAGGATACAGAGTGCGAAAATTAAAAATTGCTGCCAAGGGGAGATAAGTATCGACAACATTTCAAAATCAATAGGCTTCTTCGTCTTGCCATGATAAACATGTATACCGAATTTGGTTTCGATCGGTGAAGTAGAACTTGAGTTATTGCGTGGACAAGGATACAGAGTTCGAAAATTAAAAATGGCCACCAAGGGGAGATCAGTCATCGTGATAAACATTTATACCAAATTTGGTTACAATCTGTCAAGTAGGACTCTAGTTATTGCGGGAACAAACTGTGCCCGCCCGCCCGCCCGCCGCCCGTACAAGATGAATACATAATACGTCCCGTTTTTTCAAACGGGCGTATAAAAACGGTAGCGTTGTTCAAGCATTTTCGGCCTCTCAGAATTACGCGCGGTTTTATTTGGGATGTTAGGGAATCATGTGATTAGTGATTGATTGAAATGTGGGTTACGTCTATGTGAAACCCCTAAAACTCAAACTTCCACCAGAATTTGACCTTTAAGATGACCATGAGTGGCGAATTTTACCACAAATTGTCGAAATAAGACCAGACTCAGAATCTACGACGCCGATTACCCATATTTAGTGGTATTACTCATGGTTCTAGCCCTTTTGGATTTTACCTACGATTGATTTCTTATCCGAGTGGCGGCCATATTGGATTTCGCAAATATGGCGGTCCCAAGTGGCACCCGTCTTGGCGCCCATCAACAATCGAAAAAGTAGGGTATGGGCGACGTCTGTGCCAAAATTGGTGCTTTTAGAAGAATGTGAACCAAACCATGTACATTTAATGCCCTAACATCCCAAACTAATAAGAATTGTGAAGTACTGCTTGCTGCATAGTGTACAGAGGCTTGTGCATCCATCAAGGCTGATACATGTATGGCCGGTTGGTGACCTGCTAGCTACTATCTGTTTCACGAAACCTGCCCAAATTTTGGCCATATAAACAATGCAAAAACAATATTTTTTTTCCATGATTCAAAATTTAAGAATGAGCCTTCTTTTTATTTCGTAAAATTTGGTCCAATATTTATTTTATTGCGAAAAAACAATTTCCACATGTTAATTCCCATAGAGTGAAGATGTCTATGGGGATTTAACATGCGGAAATTTTTCAAATTTCAGAAATCATTACGCAAACATTGTATTAGCGAGCCTACCTCACCAAACCCCCGGTTACCTATGTAAACAGCGGTTTGGTGAGGTTGCCGCGCAATAGGTAATGCGGTCAAATAGGTCACGATGCAGTGACTATTTTCAATCAATAACTTATGTTGTAAGCGATTGTAATGTGTATTTTCAATATTTATATTATTAAAAATGTATCATATCGGTACCCCATTTAAGTAATATTTGTATATTTTAAATGTAATGATGTTGTCATGAAGCGCATGAATATAAGTATTAATTAATCCAGTTTATATTGAGGCAAATCACACAGCCTAAAAACATAGTGCTGGAGTATAGACCATAGTATCGTATATTATTCATAAGTATATCACTATTAAACATTAATTACAATATGTATGCATATTATTAAAACAGTAGATGCTACCGCTGTTTCGCTGTATGTGATATTTATAACAAAATATTTTTTTTATTCGTCCGCGTACGGATTTCTGTCACACAAAGCGCCATTTTCAGTTCATATTTTGACCTGTGCATATGAACCGGACTAAGTTTAAACAACGCTCGATTCCGTCCAATTCAGATTTCTCTGCAGAATGTTCAGACTAACTACATATTAAGTAATGTTGCTAAATAAGTGTTAACGGCTGGAACATGGTTATCACTAAAGGAAGAAACCACAGTCGTATTATTGAAAAATAAGATTTACCTGAGACCTCATGGAGGCCGCCATTAATCCAGTGTAAACAATAGACCGTGTGATCCCATTTCCTGAGTAGCCCCCGCTTAGTGAAACGATGTGCTAATCATGATATTATGTTCCCCTAATAATTTGGAAACGGTTTGAATTTCTAGGTAAAAACTACGAAAGTCATAAAAAAATAACGATGTATATTTAACATTGGATACGCTTAAACGGTATTACTCTCTCATCGGATCGTCAGTTGTCGTCGATAGCGATTTAACGTACTGATCTGGTCTTAATTTATTGTCAACTTTCAACGCCATTTACAGAATATATGGTTAATTTTGGAAATAAATAACGGCAAATTACGATGACGTCTGCTCTGAAATATCTGTCAACATGCGGACGTAATTTAAGGAAATCGATTATATTTTAAGGCTACATCTGTGACTAATTACGAATTTATGTATGGTCTTTGGCTACACCCGACACATTACACAGATCTAGTTGTAAATACACGTCGCTTTGTGTGGGGAAAAAATCGATAATGCGTAGTTGTGTGTGACGAGGTGTTGATCTGATGACACCACACAGCTGTGACCCTTAGGCAATGTTTTGAAATTGACGTGTCGTTTTGATGTGTGCCGCAACACCTCACTGTCGGAGAAAACATGACAATTAACGATATACTCTCGATTATACACAGATCTATTAGACGGCTGGTTATTTAAAATGAAGAGTAGTTCAGTACACCTTCGCCGATATTGTTTTTAGAAAATCAGTAATATTTTCCGTAAATGGTGTTGAAAAGTTGACAAAAATTCTATCACCGTATTTAGTTGTGCCGATATTAAAAAATCAGTATTTTTTTTCCGTAAATGGTGTTGAAAATTGACAAAATATATAGCCGCATTTCTCAGATATTCGTTTAGAAAATCACCAATATTTTCTGTAAATGGTGTTGACACAAAATGCAGCGTTCACGCGGAATTCAAATAAAATACAAAATAATAATTTAATGAAAAGTCATGCAGAGCATGATGTTATTAGCCGATCAAATCAGGGTAAAGCGCATCGAACATATGTAGGTGTCTCTGGTAACATTGTCAATGGTAAACTATTTTCGACCACAGTTCTGTACCCAGCGTTGACATTTTTCTCGATTTTGTGCAGGTTTTGGAAACCCGTTCCCAAATCCATCCAATAGCAGCAATGCCATAGCAGCAATGTTTTGTTGTCACCATTATGTTGCGAAATATTCCAGCGTAACACCTGTACTGTATGCTCTATTTATCTACAAATTACACTCCGCAATACACAAAGTTGTAGTCATTGTGTGTTTGTCCGAATTCTGTGGCAGCACTCGAGTGGGCGGAGCTACCAGGGCTATATATATCTAGCGGTTACAGTGTCATCTAAAAATAGACGCAAGCTCCTGCGTATTCAGGCACATGCCCAGATTGGCCTAATGTGCCCCATCCGTGATTTTTGCGCGATGTCGGGCGCAAGACAATCAATAATTTGCGGCATTGACAATAATTAAGGGGGATTGCCGCAATCGCGCGTGCTGGATGCATCCCTGCCATCCCTGCATGATACGTAAACAAATCAAAGTTCGCTATGAAGGGCAATTCTTCGTTTTGATTGGTGGAAAATTTTGTGAATATTAACTAGCGTCAAATGACGCGCATACGCGATCCAATGGGATAAACCCGAGATGCTGGGATAAACCCGAAAATGCTGGGGTTGCTAGTAAGGAGATTTTGAGTAGAGGTCGATTATACATTAGCCGAATAAACACATTTTACGCGATTTATACGTGGCTGAAACTTGTTCTGTTTAATAAATAAAAGCTTTAAATTAGCCCAATAATCGGCGTATGTTGGCGTATATGGCCATTAGAGCCAACTATGGACTTCAACAACAATAACTTCCGGGTTAAATCTCTTCCGGCGTTCAGCTCATTACGTATTCAAAATTGTGTTATTTGGCTATAAGTAAAGTTTTAAACGGAGATAATTGCCAAAAATGCAAACTTTATCGGTTGATGCAATTTGGAAGTGATACAGAAAAATTCGCGTTCGTAGATTACCGAATAGCGGAGAAAAGGGTTGCTACAAACTTTTTCAGAATTCGATGGATAACCAATATATTAGCCGATCTATAAATAGATCGGCTAATAAATAATAGACGCCGATGGCTACTGTGTTTGCGGCCAGTGAATTCTGGTCGTGGTAGCCACAGGCGCAGTTCGAACAGTGTTGTGAGCAGATGGAGGACAATAATTATTTCAAATTCATAAAAAAATGTTTGCTGTCCGAAAATTAATTAATTGTGACAGCCAAAAAAAAAAGATTTTGGGACAGTAAAACATTATATGGTATAGACAGTATAGACAGTACCTCAAACTTAAAAAAACAGTAATGAAAAGTCATGCAGAGCATGATGTTATTAGCCGATCAAATCAGGGTAAAGTGCATCGAACATATGTAGGTGTCTCTGGTAACATTGTCAATGGTAAACTATTTTCGACCACAGTTCTGTACCCAGCGTTGACATTTTTCTCGATTTTGTGCAGGTTTTGGAAACCCGTTCCCAAATCCATCCAATAGCAGCAATGCCATAGCAGCAATGTTTTGTTGTCACCATTATGTTGCGAAATATTCCAGCGTAACACCTGTACTGTATGCTCTATTTATCTACAAATTACACTCCGCAATACACAAAGTTGTAGTCACTGTGTGTTTGTCCGAATTCTGTGGCAGCAAGCGAGTGGGCGGAGCTACCAGAGCTATATATATCTAGCGGTTACAGTGTCATCTAAAAATAGACGCAAGCTCCTGCGTATTCAGGCACATGCCCAGATTGGCCTAATGTGCCCCATCCGTGATTTTTTGCGCGATGTCGGGCGCAAGACAATCAATAATTTGCGGCATTGACAATAATTAAGGGGGATTGCCGCAATCGCGCGTGCTGGATGCATCCCTGCCATCCCTGCATGATACGTAAACAAAGTTCGCTATGAAGGGCAATTCTTCGTTTTGATTGCTGGAAAATTTTGTGAATATTAACTAGCGTCAAATGACGCGCATACGCGATCCAATGGGATAAACCCGAGATGCTGGGATAAACCCGAAAATGCTGGGGTTGCTAGTAAGGAGATTTTGAGCAGAGGTCGATTATCAATTAGCCGAATAAACACATTTTACGCGATTATACGTGGCTGAAACTTGTTCTGTTTAATAAATAAAAGCTTTAAATTAGCCCAATAATCGGCGTATGTTGGCGTATATGGCCATTAGAGCCAACTATGGACTTCAACAACAATAACTTCCGGGTTAAATCTCTAAGTTTTAAACGGAGATAATTGCCAAAAATGCAAACTTTATCGGTTGATGCAATTTGGAAGTGATACAGAAAAATTCGCGTTCGTAGATTACCGAATAGGGGAGAAAAGGGTTGCTACAAACTTTTTCAGAATTCGATGGATAACCAATATATGAAAAGTCATGCAGAGCATGATGTTATTAGCCGATCAAATCAGGGTAAAGTGCATCGAACATATGTAGGTGTCTCTGGTAACATTGTCAATGGTAAACTATTTTCTACCACAGTTCTGTACCCAGCGTTGACATTTTTCTCGATTTTGTGCAGGTTTTGGAAACCCGTTCCAAAATCCATCCAATATCAGCAATGCCATAGCAGCAATGTTTTGTTGTCACCATTATGTTGCGAAATATTCCAGAGTAACACCTGTACTGTATGCTCTATTTATCTACAAATTACACTCCGCAATACACAAAGTTGTAGTCACTGTGTGTTTGTCCGAATTCTGTGGCAGCACGTGAGTGGGCGGAGCTACCAGGGCTATATATATCTAGCGGTTACAGTGTCATCTAAAAATAGACGCAAGCTCCTGCGTCTTCAGGCACATGCCCAGATTGGCCTAATGTGCCCCATCCGTGATTTTTTGCGCGATGTCGGGCGCAAGACAATCTATAATTTGCGGCATTGACAATAATTAAGGGGGATTGCCGCAATCGCGCGTGATGGATGCATCCCTGCCATCCTGCATGATATGAAAACAAATCAAAGTTGGCTATGAAGGGCAATTCTTCGTTTTGATTGGTGGAAAATTTTGTGATATTAACTAGCGTCAAATGACGCGCATACGCGATCCAATGGGATTAACCCGAGATGCTGGGATAAACCCGAAAATGCTGGGGTTGCTAGTAAGGAGATTTTGAGCAGTGGTCGATTATAAATTAGCCGAATAAACACATTTTACGCGATTATACGTGGCTGAAACTTGTTCTGTTTAATAAATAAAAGCTTTAAATTTAAATTAGCCCAATAATCGCGTATGTTGGCGTATATGGCCATTAGAGCCAACTATGGACTACAACAACAATAACTTCCGGGTTAAATCTCTTCCAGCGTTCAGCTCATTACGTATTCAAAATTGTGTTATTTGGCTATAAGTAAAGTTTTAAACGGAGATAATTGCCAAAAATGCAAACTTTATCGGTTGATGCAATTTGGAAGTGATACAGAAAAATTCGCGTTCGTAGATTACCGAATAGCGGAGAAAAGGGTTGATACAAACTTTTTCAGAATTCGAGGGATAACCAATATATTAGCCGATATATAAATAGATCGGCTAATAATTAGCCGATCTATAAATAGATCGGCTAATAACAAACTGTCTGTGTATATATTACTTAAACTTAAAACATCAATAACAAACTGTCTGTGTATATATTACTTAAAGACAGACACTTTAATTGTTGGTAAGTTTCTATCAATTTATAGGTATTTTTATCAAAATCATAAAATTGTGAAAATATTAAAAAATATTAAAATCACAAAAATAATATATATGGAGAAATTTTTTTTATACCACGTCGAGGTTTGAACCCCCGACCCTTTCGGGAATCGGTAATTAAATCATTGAAGTTGGCGACCTTAACCTCACGACTGTTGCGCCATTTATGACAATCACAGTTATACAGAAGTGCTATCAGTATTATGCCACCATTTGAACGTAATAATTATTAAATTATTTGCAACTCCATCTAAACAATACCGTTACAGAGATACGCTATTGAAACAACATGTATTAGTACCCATAACATAACAAACTAATGTATCATTATATATCACAGGAGATAGCTTAAAACTATATATCCTAATCATAAACAGAACAATCCGCTTGGCTCGTATGAAAATAGTTCGCGTGATATTGATTATCTCCCTTGCCGAAAGTAGTTCAGTGATTTATTAATTCCAAATAAGACGTGTTTGCGTAATGTAGTGGACCGATTTTCAAAATGTAACTTTTGTTTTCTTAGTTAGATCATTTCCAAGCTACATGTATCTAGCTAGGTTTCAGAATCAGTGTTTCGACTCTGGGAAATGAATGAAAATATGGATGATGAAAAACATACACATGAAGCGGCAAGAGAATACAGTAATGAAGATATGTAGGAGAATGGAGAAACATCTACTGGACGAAAATTTCAATGTTATTTTACTTTTACTATGGCCTTGGAAATGAGGAGAGCATGAATGGATGGGGAATGATAATAAACACGCACATGCACTTCCAAGCCAATCGGTCATCCAGAAAATACTTTACAGAAGAAATGAAGAATGCGCACGTATCTATTCGAAGGAAATGTCTAAGTCATTTGACCTTGACCGTGGGCATGGCGAGGATGAGTTGGGCGGGGAATGCAAATATGGTGATAACAAACATGCGAATGAACTTGTAAGCCAATCGGCCATACAGTAAAGAAGTTACAGGAGAATGGAGAAACGCGCACGCATCTACTGGACGCAACGTTCAAAGTAATGTGACCTTGGTCATCAGCATGTGGAGAGCATGGGTGGGTGGGGTATGAACATTTCAAGCCAGTATCAAGCCAATCGGTCATACAGTAAATAAGTCATAGCACAATGGAAAACGTGACGGACGGACGGACGGACGACTTTTGCATCCTTTATTACATTTTCGCTGCGCATTGTGATAAACATTTCCCTTTAGTAGGGGCAACACTATAATACATCATGTGGAGAGCATGGGTGGGGCAACACTATAATACAACTTCTTTGCATTGTTTTAGCAGATGGCTTTACCTTTATTGACCATAGGCTGC
Source organism: Conchocele bisecta (assembly GCA_029237695.1). NCBI lineage: Eukaryota > Metazoa > Mollusca > Bivalvia > Lucinida > Thyasiridae > Conchocele > Conchocele bisecta. The sequence goes on along the minus strand of CM055267.1, from coordinate 15,425,008 downwards.
ATATGCAGCCTATGCTCGATAAATGTAAAGTCATCTAACACTATAATTCCATGTTACATCACCTTATCTGATATGTGACAGTGACTGGAAAATGGGGCTTACACGTTTTGTGACCAGTGTAGATCCAGATCAGCCTGTGCTTCCGCAGTCAAATTAGGATCTGTACTGTTCGCCATTCCATCGATAAAACACCCGACATGCTTCTTCTAACAAGCAATATAGATCATTAGCAGGCTAAAGGAGCGTGCTATTGGATCAGGAGCTTGACGATCAGGGGTCCGTTCACTTCGCACGACTAAAATGTTCGTAAGTGCAAAATTATGATAGTGTGCAAATTTCACATTAACACCGTTTTCTTGTAAAACAATTATTTGATTTACATGTATTGAACATAGGCTGATATGCAGCTTATGTTCAATAAATGTAAAGCCATCAATTGAAATTTCCAGACGATCCTACATTTGCACTTTTACATTTTAGTCGTCACCCTCCTTCTCCTCGCCATGTGTGTCGCCCTCTTCAGCCGACAATTCCCGCCCCAGTGCATTGTCGTAAGTACATTATATATGTGGATGTGACTGGAGAAATGGGGCATATCAGATTTGTGACCAGTGTAGCTCCTGATTTAATAACACTCTTATGTAGCCTGATAACAATCTATATTCCTTGTTAGAAGCATGACGGGTGTTTTATTGATGCAATGGCGAACAGTGCAGATCCTGATTAGAATGTGCAGATGCACAGGCTGATCTAGATCTACACTGGTCATAACACCCATTTATCCAGCCTATAACGATCCGTCTTGCTTTCTAGAAGCATGAAGAGTGTTTCATTGATGGAATGGCAAACAGTGCAGATCGACACGGCCCCACTCTACCAGCACCAATCCGCTCCCGAGATGATCGCTCAGGAGCAGATTGGAGAATTACCTATACCATTAATCGAGAACTGGAGGGAAGTGGGGATAATTGGACTTGATGGGTTTATGGGGTTTATTAATTGTTAATCAGTTTTTCGAATCTACAAAATTCGGAAAAATGAATACACCCTCAGCTCCGCCAATCCCCGATTGGAGGATTGGCCGCGAATTGAGGGTGGAGGCATTTGTTTCATATTTTTCGCCATATAAAGCATAACCACCAATATATTGGATGATATTGGTGGTTACTTAAACACCCCCAAATTCGGCTCCCATTAGTCGCGGTAATTAACTGACCAATTGTTGATATTGGTGGTTACTTAAACACCCCCAAATTCGGCTCCCAGTAGTCACGGTAATGAACTGACTCCCTCTATACTACTATGTTTGCAGCTACTATTCTGAGCATATGTTTTAATGGTATTACATTGTTAAACATCGTTTAGATGAACTCAGAATCCATAAACCATATAGCTGCATGTATATTAAAAATTCACAAAACACCTTGAGGCGACCCCTAAAATTACTGCGGACGTACTCGTTTCGTATGGACATATTCGTACCTTAGACCCTCCCGAATATGTCCGCGGGCCATTTTCGTTCGTGCGTACATTTTCGTACCTTTCAACAACCACATACCAGTGTCAGGCAAGGGAGTTAGTCATGTGGTATTACCTATCAAACAACAGACTTGATTGAATAGCAAAGCCATGAACATACTGAAAAGTGCCTGTATAGGGTTGGGAAGAGGTGGGGGGCGCTGACAATTAAACACTAAGATTACAATAACAAATTCATCAAATGAAAGACATTGTTCTAAGTAGGTACCAGGCACCCTTACTACACATCGGATCACTTGGCCCCAGGTGTGAACCTCAGTAAGATTCACCGTTAAAATATGAATCTTTTTAAAGGTACATGCCCACTCAGTAGGCACAAAATGTTCTTTATAGCAGAGACATCATTTGAGACATTTTCTGGCAAAATAAACATTTATTCACCATTACCCCACGTATTGATTGCCATTATTATACATTTTATATCAGACGTAAATTTCCACACTGATAGCAGTGGCGATAACTGTGTAATTTTTAGAACTATTGGAATAGTGACACAATTATACACTTATTTAATTCCTGTAAAGAACATTTTGTATCTACTGAGTGGGCATGTACCTTTAAGGATGGAGTCATCATTAACCCTTCCTACGCTGTTGACGGAAATTGCCGTCTGCTGTTTTTCATTTTTGCTTTAATTCTTGGGATTCCTGGGGGCCGTTTCACTAAACTTCGTACGACTAAAATGTTCGTAAGTGCAAATTTAGGATCGTCTGGAAATTTGTATTAATTGATTTACATTTATTGCTCAATAAATGTAAATCGAATAATTGTTTACAAGAAAACATTGTTAATGTGCAATTTACAGATATATATAGAATATGGGGCTCCTGCAATATAATCTCAGTTTTAGCTTTCTCAGTCTCTGTGGTTAGAAGTTTAAATATATAAAAATACAAAACTACTATATAGTTTGGTATTTTTGTACTTTTGTATGAAAATCTTACAATATAATCACAATTTTAAACTTCTCAGCCCCCCTTGAGATTAGGAATTTATCAAAACAATGCTTGTTGTACAAAACTATATAGTTGTTTTGTACGAAAATCATATAGGGTAAACATAAATTTCATTGTCCATTATATATGTTATTTTTCTCAATCTATTTGCTTCGATTCTAAAATCTCTATATACTGTGTGATATTTATTTAAGGATCGAATTCTCTGTCCACCGCATCTGTCACATACTTGATACATAGCACAAGTACCTCTTCCACAGGTTATTACACGGACTCAAGTGTTTATTGTTTTTTATCCTGAATTTATGAAGTGCACAGTATATAGATTTTTTCACCGATTTAACTGTGCATGCTTTATCTGAGTGTATATTTTTATATTTACAAATGCTTGTTTCCTCCATTGTGCATTTATATATATATATTAAATAAATATTATTATTATAAAATAATAAGTTTTAAGATGAATGAAAATGATATAAAATATATTTTGAAGCTACACCGTGATGGAGCTATTAATGATGAGCAATTGCGAAAGATGGTTGATGCTTTGAAATCTTCAGAGACTAAACCATCGTGGAAGAAAACCGTAGGGAAAGACGTAGAAAAAAGAAGCAAAGAAGGAAAGAGAAACTTAACCAAACAAAGATTGAAAAGCCAATTCCAGCCCCCAGATCAAAAAACCAATCCCAGCCCCACGATTCATAAATCGTGAAAAACCAATCCCAGCCCCACGATCCATAAATCGTGAAAAAGAATTGATTGACAAGCCATTGTGTGCTTATTTCAAGTCATATGAAATCAATGCAAAGAAATATAAAGATCCTTCTGTTCTATTCGATGAAAATCAATCTGCTATAATAAAACAAATCAATCAAGATATAAAAGAATACAATGGAATAAAGTTTTCAATTGGCATTTCTTTAAAATTCTTCAAAGATGAAAACGGCGGAGAAAGAAAGTATGTCATCGGACAAGCCCATGGAGAACAAAGTGCTGTTCTTGATGGATCTAAAGTAGTTGAATTTTATAATAATCAAACTTCTTATCTGCAAACTTGGATTGAAAAATTTACAAATACAGCATCAGGCCTAGAGATCGAACACTGTATTAAACTGTACTTAAACATTGCAAAATATGAACCACTCAAAGGCTCTTCATATATTCCTTTACCAAAAGCATTGGCAAACAAAAAAGCAATAATCAATGTAAAGAATAATGATAATGAATGTTTGAGATGGGCTCTGACATCCGCTATATACCCCGCAAAAAGTAACCTTAATAATATTTACAGTTATACAAAAAACAAAGACAATTTGAACTTGAAGGACATCGATTTTCCAACACCAATATCCCAAATGTTAAAAGTGGAAAAACAAAACAATCTTGCAATAAATGTTTATGGATATACAATAACAAAAAAGACAGAGAAAATAAGCATATTCCCATATTACATATCAGATCAACCAACAGGAGTGAATAGAATTAATTTACTTTTAATATCACAAGACGATGAAGTTGATGAAGAAGGTGAAGAACAAAAGAAAGAAACGCAATATCATTATTGTTGGATTAAAAACCTAAACAGACTACTCGTCGATCAAAACAAGCATAAGGAAAAAACACATTTCTGTAAACGTTGTCTATATGGCTTCTCGCAAGAAGACTTACTACTCAAGCATAAAGAAGATTGTGAAGGCATCAACAAAACTGCAACAAAAATAGAAATGCCCTCAAAAGATAAAAACCATATAAAATTCAAAAACCATCAAAACCAACTACCAGTTCCATATGTAATCTATGCGGACTTTGAAAGCATAATAACCCCTGAAAACAAACCTGCTGGTGACAAATCAGAAATAACAAGTGAACATGAAGCTTGTGGTTTTGGATATCAAGTTGTGCTGTATGATGGCAAAGCAGAAAAACCAGTAATATACAGAGGTGAAGATGTAGTTGAAACATTCTTAAACCATTTGAAGTGTGAAACAAGCAACATCAACAACACTTTTACCAATCCAACTCAAATAACAATGACAGAACAAAACACCAAAGATTATGAAAGTGCAACCCATTGTTGGATATGTGAAACAGAACTAAACGATACAAAAGTAAGAGACCACTGCCATTCACAGGTAAATACAGAGGAGCCGCACACAAAATGTGCAACCTAAAACTCAAAATAAAACCAGGCACAACTAAAATCCCTTTATGTGTATTCCACAACCTAAAAGGATATGATAGTCATCTTATTTTGCAAAAAATACACACAGCAAACCGCAACATAACTTGTATTCCAACCAACGCTGAAAAGTACATCTCATTTAGCATTGGACAACTCAAGTTCTTAGACAGTTTCCAATTCATGCCTTCATCACTTGAAAAGTTAGTAGATGCAACAGATAAATCAGATTTCAAAATCACCAACAATGTCTTCAACAATAAAACAAATCTACTTTTACGTAAAGGGGTTTACCCCTATGAATATATGAACAACAAAGAAAGATTCAATGAAACACAATTACCACCTATAGATACATTTTACAGCAGTCTTACAGATGAAAGTATCAACCAAAAAGAATATGAACACGCACAAAAGGTATGGAAAGAGTTCAACTGTAAAACCCTTGGAGATTATCATGATTTATACCTTAAAACTGATGTTGTTCTACTTGCTGATGTATTCCAAACATTTAGAAAAACATGTATAAATGCATTCAAACTTGACCCATTACACTACTATACAGCTCCAGGTATATCATGGGATGCTCTACTAAAAAACACACAAATAGATTTAGAACTACTAACAGATATTGATATGCATTTATTCATAGAAAAAGGTATGCGTGGCGGTATAAGTATGGTATCCAAAAGACATGCAAAAGCAAACAATCCTCTTGTAGCTGATTACAATCCAACTGAAGAAAACAATCACATCATGTATTACGACGCAAATAACCTATACGGATGGGCAATGAGTCAACCTTTACCGTACTCCGGTTTCAAGTGGAAACCCTTAAACAGTAGAAACACAGTTGCTCAACCAAAACCAGGCAAAGGTTTAATCCTTGAAGTAGACCTAGATAAACATAGAGAAACTTGTCCCAAATCTAAACAACAAAAAGAAATATGTATTACACTACAAAAATCTACAGTTGTACATATCTCTTGGCCTAAAACTCACTAAAGTACATCGAGCCTTAGAGTTCAATGAAAAACCATGGATGGAACCATACATTCGTCTAAACACCGAATTACGTAAAAAAGCAAAGTCTGCATTTGAAAAAGATTTCTATAAACTAATGAACAATGCTGTATTCGGAAAAACTATGGAGAACCTACGAAAAAGATCAGATATCAAACTAGTAAGAACAGATGGAACCGAAAACGAAAGACTAAGAAAAATCATAGCTAAACCTAATTTCAATAGACGTGTCAAATTCTCAGATGAATTATCTGCTATACATGTAAACAAAACTAAACTAACGCTAAACAAGCCAATCTATGTTGGCATGTCTGTCTTAGACTTATCAAAACATCTAATGTACGACTGGTACTATAACAAACTGAAAAAGAAGTATGATGAAAACTGCACCTTGTTGTATACAGACACCGACAGTTTATTAGTTGACATCAAAACAGAAGATGTATACAAAGATATGTCTAAGATGAAAGATGAATATGACTTCTCTGATTAGCCAAAAGACCATCCACTTTATGATGAAACAAACAAAAAAGTAATAGGCAAAATGAAAGATGAATGTGTTGGCACTTCAATAGCAGTATATTGGTCTACGGCCTAAGCTATACTCTATATTACGAGCAGACGAACAACTCATCAAGAAAGCAAAGGGAGTAAAAAAATATGTAATCAAAAAACAAATAAACTTTGAAAATTACAAAGATGCACTTTTCAACAAGAAAACATATACTCATAACATGAATATGCTACGCTCCATACACCATAAAATATACGGACTAACAATGAACAAAACAACACTCTCACCACTCGACACAAAACGATACATTGCACCCGATGGAATCATGACATACGCGTTTGGGTATCAGCCGGAACAATAAGAAGCCCTTCCTTTACAAAGCCTCTCTTTGGTGCCGGCGCCTTCAAATAATACACTCTTATACCTTGGGTAATAAAATGATAATCAATCTTGTGAATATCAACACTCCATATCGGGTCAGTAGCTCTACGTCTGCTCCGCCTTCTTGTTCTCCAGGTTGGTATAAATATCTTAAGTTTACAGTAGGACAGATGGGGTCGTCTTTTAATGTTTTAATTTCAATTGGAGAGGGTTTTTTCGTCTCCGAATTTATTGCAGAGATTACCGCTGGTAGCCTCTTAACCCATTCCAATATTTCGTTTATGAGGATTGTCCAACTCCTTAGCATACTGATAACCAAACAATCTTTCGGCTAGTGTCCTATTAAATCTTTCAACAATGGCTTGGTCTCTATGAATTTCTCTTCTACCGCGTCTTATATTTACATTATGTTTATCCATGAACTGTGTAACAGCACCCATAAATTCTCTACCTGGATCTACTTGCAGTAAGTTTGGATATGTTAGTTTTCTTTTATAAATATTTTCAAAAGCTTTAGCAACTTCCTTGCTGTCCTTTGAAGTCAGTGGTTCTGCCTCTTTATATCTACTAGCAATATCAACAACAGTCAATGCATACTTATATGTTTTTCGACCAACAGTGTCATGTGGTAGGAATAATAAATCCGCTTGATGAACTTCATTCTTGTTAGAAACATCAAACTTTGGCCTCACTATTTTCTTTGGTGCAGGTAAATAAATCTGCCATACCGCTTGTTTCTTTAAGAAATTCAATGCTTCTTTATCACTTACTTTAGCTGCTTTTGCTAATTTCTTAACAGCTGTTAAACCTTTCCAAAATCCCTTAGGACTGTAATAAATTTTCTCCATTTTTTTTTATTTCTATTTAAGATACATTTCTATAACATAAAACATAAAAAATGAATCAACAAATCACACTAGCCAAGTTTGAAGAAAGGCACAAGGAACAAAATGAATACAACACAATTAAATGGGTAGATTTAAAACAGAATGAAATCTATACTATTACAGATTACAGATGTGTGGATACTATTAATGGTGAAGCTATGATTTTAACATTAAATTATGACACTGAAGCATGGACACCACTCTCTCTTAAATCGAAAATTGAACAAGCTAAATCTAAAAATAAGGAGTTGCCATACCATGTAAGACCATTAGGGTTGAAGCCATGTAAAAACAATAAGAAAAATAAGTATCATGCTTTTGATTTTGTCTGTTGAAAAACTTTAAAACCCTATTTTTTTTACCCGACCGCTCTCAAATGAAAGTCAAAATTTACTGCCCATTTATATTTTTTAACATATCTGTTTTGATTTTCTCTCGTAGTATTTTTTTTTCTTCATCAGAAATCTCAAACTTTATAGGTTTTCTAACATCTGCTTTCATTTGTTCATATTTATCCATTTCTCCCATGATCAATTTAAATTCTTCATCAGATACATTACCATCTTGTAATGCAGTAGAAACTTTATTTGCAATAGAATTAAGTTTTGCCATTGCAAGCATACGTATTTCATCATGTTTTTCAGCCTTTTTCAGTAGTTTAGTATTAACAAATTTGCTTGTTAATGCAAATGCACCACATATACTACCCGCAATACCAAGGCCCAAGGAAACGGGCACTCCTACAACAGTTAATAATAGCCCGGCACTCGTCACACCCATTACCAGACCAACAGTAGTTAATCCAGACTGAACACCATTTAATATGTTCACGGCTCTTTTATATTTATTTCGTATTGTTTTCCTTACCTCGACTTCATTTTCTAGCCTATGTTTTAAAGCACTTATTTCACTAAGCCTATAATGTTCTGTTCTATTCTCCTCAACTGGTAGCTCTGGATACAGTTTATTACTCATTTTTTTTTTTTATAATTTTAAAAATTTAAATATCTAATTCAATCAATACATTTACAATTGAAATGGAAGCTCTACTATATGTTGTAAGTGAAACAAAATTTAATACACTTCCAGAAGCAAGCTCGATTGGAGTTAGAAATATTGTGTATGCCGAACGCCGTCCTTTATGTTTTGTTAAAGTTCCATTCACATTTGGAGTGCCATTAATACTAATCCCAATTTTTACTTCATCGGTTGTAAATCCATCTCTTGTGAAACTGCATAATCCCAGGCGTAAAACTCTCCCACTACACAACATAGTATAACCACAGTTTTCAAGCGCTGAACCAGAAACACCATTTCCAAATGCAAATTCATAAGAGCCATCACGTAATGGCCCAGATTCTTCTGCACATACAGTTATTATAGGTTTACCTTGCTTAAGGTCACGTATTGTTTGTTTTAGGTTTGGGACATACATTTTATCTTGTACAAGAGTAGCAAACTCATTCATTTTCTTTTTAATCAACTCATCGCCTGTATCACTATATGATTTCTTTGCGTGATAGTTTGTATCTCCATATATAGACATTTTACTTTATTGTTTATCTTATTTCAAATACAATAAAAATTGGCAGTCCGTGATTATTTAATAAATTATTACTATTGTCTCTGACTTCAATTCCCAACTCGTCTATGATACCACTTTGTTTGTAATTTTCTATATTCCGGATATTGAAATGATATTGTATCCGATTCCCCAAACGTAGTTTTTGCTGATGGGTACAGTACAAATAATGTTACTTATATTTCCATCTAATAGATTGTGAGATGAACTGACTTGATTCAGATATATATAAACAGATTTGGCAGCAAAATCAACTGGATTGACGCTTGTATAAGTACCACTATCCAACTGTGGATATATGTCAAAACATAGTAATTTAAGTATATTTTCAGGAATATTAACCTCGTGTCCCGTTGTAACTGTAAAAGTACATTTCCCATTAGATTTATTTACACTAAGTGACAAAGCGGCATTACTTAATAAATTACTTAATCTATCAAATGAATATAATCCAGCGGGAATTGTCACTGCAGTTGGTTTAGCTGTAACAGTAGACCACTCGTATGTTTCATCCTGCAAAATATTGTACCAACCAACCCAGTATGTAAGACTTTTCAAACCAATTTCTCGCTTAGAATCCGTATTATCAATATATTCTTGTAATGGAATTGGTTTTGTTATGTCAGTTAAAGTTATATACATTTATATATATATATTTATATATTAAAAAAAAAAACAACAATGGCATTCAAATTTAATAAAGATGCAAACTACAGTGTCAACCATATATATGCTTTGAAAACGGTTCCAATGTTTTACAATGTTGATGTTTATGTTACAAAAGATAAAAGTTTCAAAGCTACATATTCCAACGCATTAGCGGGGTATCCAAACCCCTCAATAACTGGTAATGTCTCAAACAACAACAAAGCATATAACAATTGGATGAATAATCAAATGGGTGGTATCAGAATCAATTTAACTTTGCAATATGGTGTGCTACTTGTGGGTGCGGTGTTTCATATAACCAGCATTTAAAAATTACCGTTTTTGAGATCCTTATATGAATTTCATATTATGTATCAAACACTTCGAATCTTAGCTCAAATGAAAGTTCCTCTACCAGATGATCACAGCTATTGTTGGTATGATAATAATTTTGACCTTTCAGCTTACCATAGAATATGCACTGAATTTGGTATTAATCCAAATAAGGATTTCAGACAAAAAATAGACCATGGGAATCATAATCTTGGCGGTTTTACAATGTTTATGAGACCTTCAGGGGGTTATAGATTGAGCCATGGAGGTAGGGTATCACCATTTTTTGATGTACACGATTCTTTTTACCCATCATGTCGATATTACTAATGCTTGGACTAGTTTTGTTCTAGATAATTCAATTGGGTTCACTCAAGCTGGAGTTGAACGATTAAATGATAGTATTAGAGTTTATGTGTGGTCAATTCTTGGAGCTCAATCTCAAACAAGAACTTCCATTATTGGTACTGGGACTGCATTTGATGCGCAAAAACAATATTTAGCCAATGTTAATGATGCAATTAATAGAGCTGTAGACTTACCCACAATAATTTCAAACTATCAAAATGTACTAAAATATGCAAGGTCAAAGTTGATTTTGTATATGGAATTGGTTTGTATATGGCCCCAAGCAACATGGATTTGCAGATAGGAAGTATTCAAAATTACAATAATTTAATTGTAATTGCAAGTGGTGATCAAACTGTTGGGTTTAATGGTGATGTAAATAGTTTACCAGTTTCCACGCCTGTACAAACACCAGAAAAAAGTATTGTTAAACCTTTGGATGTTAAACCTTTGAGTGTTCCTCCTACAGTTTTATTTTTAAAACTAACACAGTCACAATACCTGAAAAAATAGAAGCAGTCAAACATGAAAATTTATAAAACTGCATTAGTCACTGGTAGTATTGCAGTTGGTTAGGACTACTATTATTTTACTTTCGAGATAAAATATAATCCTTAGCGGCCATATAAAGAAGCCCAGCAACTGTAATAATCAAAACCCATAAATTATTGGCTAGCCATCCAACAGCCTTTCCTGCTGCATTCAACACCCAAGCTACTATAGAACCGATTATCCCTGGTAATGCATCCACTGCCTTCCCTGCTAGCATACCCAGTAATGAACTCAGATGTTGTAATTGTTTCTTTATCCATTCTTTAGCTCCACCTTTTCCTGGTGGCTTGAGAGCGGCTGCACCACCACTTGCACCTCCAGTAATACTTAAAATTAAAGTAGAGATTATAAACCCTATAGCTGTCAAAACAGAAACAATAGTTACCCCCTGTTCTTTGAAGAGGGTTTTGAGTCTTTCTCTTAAAGTAGTATCTTTGTGTAATATTCTATCAAGGGTCTCTTTTATTCTGGATACTTGAGTTCTTAAATTTTTCTCTATCAACTGAAATCGCCTCAAGACGTGCTTCACGCTCAGATACAATAGCAGCAATTTCTTTTTCGACACGGTCTGCATCTGGACTGTCTGAATCAAATGTAGTTACAGCTGCCAGCTTTAACACTGCAGCATCTTTATTTTTATCCAATTCATTTAACTTGGCAAGGTTGTTGGTTAGTGAGCCTCTTGATTGTTGCAGTGCTTTGTTTAAGGCTTTAAGTTCTCTTAATGGCAAAGTTTCAAAATCATGTGTAATTGTAGTTGATGTTTCTTTTGATAGTGTATCAATGAGTTATTTTACATGTGTTTCTGTTTCATCAACTTTACTTGGTAATTCAGACATTTCTATGTTTTCAAGATCTGGCAATTCGTTTTCTATAGTTTGTATTTTATTAACAGCTTCTGGAGCCAAGTGGACCTCTTGTAGGTTCAATAACCGTTTTAATTCAGCTGTTCCTTTGCCCTTAAAAGTTCTTATTAATTTATTAGGGTCCCCATTTTTACTACTGCGGTGATCCTTCCAGAACAGTGTTTTGTTTTCTGTGTGTAGGTCTGGAATTAGTAACTGAAACTCCTGATCTGTTACGTTAAACTCCTTTTGGAATAGAGTTTTAAAAAGCTCTAAAGTTTTTACACGTAGAGGACGATCATTCTCTGGAGTTAGTTTTTCCGTTTGTAAATCAGGTAATGTCATTGGAACATCGGGGGGTATCAGTTGTGTTTCTTCATCACCATCAGGGTCATACGTCTCATTATCATAATGCATAAAATCTCCTTCTCCACCTTCAGCCATTATTATTATTTATTTTAAAGTATGTAATTTATAAATAAAATTAAAAAGAATAATGACAACATACGGAAGAAAACTTAATCCCTACAGACATTTAAGAGAGCCTCTCGGTGTGAAAAAGGAATTAGACAATCAGTTACAATAACAAATAATCCATCTACAATTGATCAAAACCAACAGCTTTTAGTGCGATTCCCAAATTTAGGTCCAAATGATTTAATCGTACCTGGAACAGTTCGTTTAGCTTTTACAATTGCATTAACCTCCACTGATGACAATCGCCGAGTGGTTCAAAATCTTGGTCGTGCAATCGTCAAGAAAACAACTATTAAAATATCTGGTAATGAAATTTTATCAATCGATGATTCACATGTGTATTACATCTATCGTGACCTATGGAAAACACCTCCAGAGCGAAATAATATGGTTTATCAAGGTACTAGATACTAGTACAGGTTCAAATGTAACAAAATTAAGAACTGGAGCAGCAGATGCTAGTTCTGGAAACGCTGAAGATAAAGCTATCGCAGATACATTTGGTAATCGATGTTATATACCATTAGATTTTGAACTTCTTGAAGCCCATATGCCTTATTATCAATCTGGTTTGGGTGATAGGCTCGAATATGAACTTACATTTAATGATTATTCAAGGTAATAATAGCCACAGGTGATTTAGCTGCTAATTATGAAATTAATAATATAAGTTTAGAATTTGATATGGTCACAGAGCCTAATTTAGCAACAATGGTAAAAAATCAATATATGGGACAAATGTCAATTTTGTATGATAGAATTCTTCGTCAACCGAAAGATAACTAAAAATAAAAGTGATTCTATATGGAATATAAATTTGAATTGAACACCCCTGCTAGGTCCATGAAGGGAATTTTAATGGTATTTGAAGAACAATCAACACCTTTTTCAAGAAAAGTGAAAAATTCTATAATCCGAAAATAAATAATGTTGAAGTAACAATTGAGGGTGTGCCTAATCAACTATACAGTCAAGGGATGAAAGCATATAATATGTGGGATGAAATACGCAAACACTTTGCCGGTGGAGATATTAATGATCCGATAGTGAACGCTGTCAGTAAAGAATTAAATGTGTCCAGTGTGACAATTGGCAAATATCTTACAAAACAATATGCACTCTGGCTTGACTTAAGAACAACAGATGATAATAGTTTACATGGGAATGGACGGAGACTAGAAAATGCGAGTGAAGGTATTACAATTCAGATTACTAAAGAAGCTGAAGCTGCAAGTGCAATAATATATATTTATTTATAATTCAAGATGCCCAACTAAATATAGAAAATGGAAGATTTGTATCGGTGTTATATTGATTTACCAAAGTATGCACATAGTGCAATTGTTTGTGGTCAAACAGGATGTGGGAAAACAGAATTTGTTTTAGGCTTATTAGAGCTTTCACAACAACAAGGAGGTTATAAAGGTTTTTTCGATAATATAATTATACTTTGTCCAACTATAGCATGGAACAACGGCTTATAAAAACAGAAGTTGGATAAGGGATGTACGCCGACCAATCGATAAAAAAATAACGATTGTTAATCCGTTAAGGTCCAGTTGGTAGTAATGGTGAAGAGAAGCTGCAAGATCTGTTAAGATTATTTTTTAATAAATAGCTGGAAGCCCAACATTATATATCATTGATGACTGTTCAGCTACAAAGCAATTAACAAAGAAAAAGGATATGTTGTCACAGCTCGCATTCTCTGGACGACATGCAGAGCAAAGTGTTTGGGTTATATCACAGAGATATAATTCAGTATTAAAAGACTTAAGAGAACAGACAAAATGGCTGTGTATGTTTTATACGAAAGACAGAGATAGTTTTGAGGACTGTTTGAGAGAAAATGATGTTATTTCGACACTAGAGGAAAGAAACAAAATAAGAAAAGAGTTATCGAAAACAAAACATTCTAAGTTGCTTATTAGAACTGATCAACCTACTGGTTATAAGTTGCTTAAGTAATGCTTAGTATTACTTAGTATTACTTAATATTTCTTATTTTGCTTATTTTACTGGATTTTAACTTGATTTAAACTTGATTTAACTTGATTTAGCTGAGCAATTCATAGATACCAATGTTAAGAATTGTTCAACAAATAGGTATTGCTTAACAATGTTGAGTTGTTCTAAGCAAATTTAACTTAAACAATTGTATGAATATATGAAATGTTTGAGATATTGATATTCATACAATTATTGATTATTATATTTGGATCGGGTTGGGTTTATTTTAAATTAAAATATATATTATGCAAAATAAAAATGAATTGTGAGGAACTTATAGAACAACTAAGTGATGATAAAGTATCCAATGATAGTGTTGTAGGTGAAGTAAATAATGATCACTTAAAACAACGGTTATCTTCGATTATTTCAGGTGGGAAATCTGTTCAATATTTGGGTAAAGATATAACTATTTCACAACTAGAAGAGTTGTCAAATGAACAAATATTAAAATTGTATAACAGATATGAAAGTAGATTGGGTGCTTCAATGAAGAAAACTCTTGGTAATACTATTTTGAATATGTATGCTCTAGCTGTAGGTAATATCTTGCCTATACCAGCAGGAAATCTTGATAAACTCGTAGCTGATTTAGAAGGAGATCCATTTGTTGACCATGCATTGACTAGTACTTGTTGTGAGTTGTATTTTAGGTTTGGAGCATTTCTGGCACCTATTACTGCAGCAATAACAACATTTAAATATTGTCAATTTAAAAATATAAATGATATAAATAAAAATAACTGGAAACGAACACACAACAGATTCCTGATGAAGAAATTCCAGAACGAAAAGAGGAGATTAAACAAGTAACAGCAAAGCATCCAAAGAGGGTTGAAGCTGGTAAAAAGGGTGCTGCTGCTAGAAAAGCCAAACAAGAAAGTCTATTACATATGGTACATAAGAAAAAAGTAGATATACAACCTGAAGAACCAGTTATAGTGAAAGTCTATAAAACCTCGAATATAATATATTTTGTAGTGGCAGTGAGTTTAGTTGGTGGGTTTGTGTTTGGCTATAAATTGTTAAATCGAAATAAAATTGAAACAAAAGAACCTGAAATGCCTAGTGTAAAACACAATCCTCATCTTATGGAGTAAACAATTAATTAATTAAATTAAATTAAATTTATTATTAAGTAAAATAAAAAAAGATGACGGCAATTAATACAGATGGAAAGATAATAGGAAATCTTGCATATCATGCTGCTGTAATAACGGCGCTTGAAATCGGATATGCGCAGATAATGAATAAAATTATAAGACAGGCGGTGCCAAAACTGCAACTTGATGGTTATAATATGGCTATGTTAATGTTGGATACTGGACTTGCTATTGCTACGAGAGATATGCTTGTTAAACAAGGTATAATTCCTGATAATATCTTTAAGTAATACAATTATTATATAAACAAAATGTCTGGAATAGCTATGATGGTTGGCGGTGCTTTGGTTAACGCATTGGCGTTTACAGGGAGTAATTTCTTATTCAGTTCATTGGGGAATAATTCTGCGATTGAAGAACGCAAAAGGCATGATAATGCCGTAGAGCAATTACAAAAGGCACAGGCACAGTGGGCAGAAAAAAGAACAGAGAGATTAGACTGGATTAATAGTGAAATTAGAAAGCAGAACCACGCTGCTAAGACTTTTGAGGATGTAGATGAAGCTATTAGGGAGTATAATGCTGTTACAGCACCGGTGACAGGTGCGCAACAATTACAGTCGTTCGGAGGAGAGCCGGTATTGAGTGATTATTATACACCTTCACAGAGTCAAAAGGATAGAGAAATTATATTTATAGTGGGCGGAATGGTTGTGGTAGGGATTGTGGCATATAGATTTGTATAATAATGGTTTAAATCAAAGAAAATGGTCCTTGGGTGAAGCCAATGTAGGTGCTTACAAACACCCATAGTCTGATACTTATAACAATTATACATTTTATTATGTTTTAATTTTTTTTACTACCGATGTACAATGTTTTTGAAACATATAATGTATGGTTTGCAAGCAACGATAATCGTGTTTAATAACATTCATTTGTTCTGTTCGAGTTATCTGCCAGCCGGTAGACGGGTGGCTCTGACATCACTGATGTATGTGTTCCGCTGATTAAAATTATCTGTTCAGATACCGTATTGAAAAAAGCCTGTATATGTATATTAGTATGCCGCCTTCTCTACCTTTGGGATGCCCCTTGTACATGTTGCGCAATCTATCAAACACATGCTGACAGATATACATTCTTCGTTCTCCCTAGAGAGAACGAGGAATGTGGGGGCTCCCATGGGGGCTGTCAGAAAACTCTGATTTTGTAGGTTTTGGTACGGCATTCACATCTCATGGATGCAACTGGGCTCGGCTGGTGCCAATTTTCCATCTGGGGTGTATGTGCATTAGATCACAGACACTATGGGCTTTGCTTCCCTGTTATTGTTAGTGCATGTTTTTTCATGAACATAATTTGCTGGCCATGTGTATATAACGCACCTGATTGTTTTATCAGTAATGAATCAGGAGATAATAAAATTGTGAAATCACGAGATAGCAAACTCCGATGATGATGTTACCCAAATGGAGAAACTCCTTAAGAAACTGAACCGATCATATTAATTATATTGCTGTAATAGTCAATTAGACGTTTCAACGAAAAGTGGCTTAATTTAGAGAATAAAAATAAGCGCGGGGATCCTTAAAAACCAACAACAACTTTTTAAAGTTATCACAAGTCCGTATAGGATGATATGACTTTGTACTTTTGGTTTATGTTTACAAACACTGTGTTCTTTATCTCCACGAGATAACACAAGCGTTTGATCCATAAAGTGACACGCGTGTCAATTCAAGGATTAGACGCTTGATGTATATTTTGCTAAATATTTACAATTGTTTGTATCCAAGTGTGTACCTGTACAAATTGTACTTTATTGTGTGCATATATTTTGCTGAATATTATGGTTTTCATACAAAACAACTATATAGTTTTGTACAACAAGCATTGTTTTGATAAATTCCTAATCTCAAGGGCTGAGAAGTTTAAAATTGAGATATTGTAAGATTTTCATACAAAAGTACAAAAATACCAAACTATATAGTAGTTTTGTATTTTTATATATTTAAACTTCTAACCACAGAGACTGAGAAAGCTAAAACTGAGATTATATTGCAGGAGCCCCATATTCTATATATATTACAGACATAAGTCATAATTTTGCACTTACGAACATTTTAGTCCTACGAAGTTTAGTGAAACTGCCTCTGATTATCATACGATTTAAACATAATAGTTTCCTAAATGCAATGGGATATATGTAAACATGTATGTGAACATTCTCTTCTTACTCACCAGAGCTCCAGATAAGCTGCGTATTTGCTTAAATACCCAATTAAAATTGCCAATTGAAATCAGAAGTAGCGAGTAACAAAAAGCAATTGGTGGTATCTTTATAATGTTGCAGAAAACATTAAAAAGACCACAACAACAGCATATTTTGCTTATTTTCCATGAAAACACATCTTGGTATTTCATTAGAATTGTCTCCAAGGAGACAATTCTAATGAAATGCCAAGACATGTTTTCATTTCGAAGCAAACTATGTAATAATTACTGCCTGGTGATGTGTAAACAGTAGTGTGATTTTATTTTACCCAATAAAAAATTTGAAATACACAATTGCGTCAGAAATGATGGAGTGACAATACTCAATTACTAATTCCTTATCTGGAGCCTTGACTCAATACTGTACAACGCATGTAGTGGCCAGTGCAGCCATCTTAGTGTGTTCAATCAATCATTCTATACTTGTGGTGTTTGACAAAGAACGGAAAATGCAAACTAGAACATATGATACAATGTGGCTACATTCCTATAAATTATATTACACCAGGATGTACTGCACATCAGATATCGGTGTACCTTTGCCAACATTCTCCAAATGTACATCAGCCATGTCTGGCGTGTATTCATTTTCTAGATACTACACTGTGCTGGATGTATACACATGTGTCATATTTACTCTCCCCATACGAAGCTTTCATTGCAGTATACAGACATATTGCAATAATACGGAGCCCCGCAGGGGACGTAGACATTTTGTTTTTATTAATTCGTTCTCTCGAATTAACAATTCGTTCCCACGAAATAAAAATTCGTTCCCTCAATTTAACAATTCGTTCCCACGAAATAACAATAGGGTTGCCCTACAATGACTATCTAGGAGTGAAACGAACACGCTTATGTCCGTTCATCAACCTGTCATTATTGAAGCCACTATGCAGCAGCTGTAGATGAGAATGTAAATTGTCGTCTGCTGTTGTTTCATATGTACAGGAGTGAGAGGTACAAGTGCCTGTCCATCAACCTGTCACTGTTGAAGCCCCTATGTCAGCTGTCGACGAGAAATGTAAATTGTCGTCTGCATATATATAGAATATTTGGCTCCTACAATATAATCTCAGTTTTAGCTTTCTCAGACCCTGTGGTTAGAAGTTTATATATAATTATACGCGTTTGTTTGTACTTTTGTATAAAAATGTAAAACCATTTTACTGGTTTAGGCTTTTCAGCCCCTGTGGCTAGGAATTTATCAAAATAATGCTTTTTGTACAAAACTATATAGTTGTTTTGTACGAAAACCATAATATTCAGCAAAATATATGCACACAATAAAGTACATTTTTTTGTACAAACGTGTGTACAAAAGTGTGTACAATGTTTTGTACCAAAGTGTGTACAAAAAATGGTACAGGTACACACTTTGATACAAAAAATTGTAAATATTTATAGTAGGGGCGCCAATGTTTTCCCGTGGGCATGGAATGTTAAAAGTGAAATAACTATTGCACTGCCATCTTTGGTGTATTAACTTACGAAAAAGTGCTGTTGTCATTTTTTCTTACCACTTTTAGTCACATTTGTGACATTGTTTGCAACATACCCGAAAATTGCATACAAAATGCAGATTTTACGTTAAATTATTTCCCTATGGAGTAAATATAAGTAAGATATTGCCGTTATGAACACATATTGCGATATATTATGACTTAAAAATATTGGTCTGGTGTATTCTGGTATTTGCATATGTATCCATCGGTTACTATGTGTGAATTTTTTTAAAAATCTTAAAAAAAAGTTAACAAAAAAGCAAATAGGTCTAACTTCACAAAAATGATGTTCTTAACATTCCGAATATATATTTACATAAACCTACTCGTATACCAACGATTAAAATATATGCATAGTACGTGTCTTTCATCTTGCGACTATTTATTTTATGCTCGGAGAAAAAAATGGGGGAGCATATAGTCGCCGCTTTGTCCGTCCGGCGTCCGCAGTTCGGCGTTAATGTGATGGTATTTTTGTATCACTTCTGTTTCCTCTCACAGAAGGTCTTGATATTTGACATGTGCTGCTCTGATAGTCCTCTATCATGCTATGACAAATCCACCATCAACCGATTCCGGCTATGCCCAAGGTCAATGTCACGTTCTTTCTATACTGATACATTTTATGTATGTTCAAGTTACTAGAATCAGGTATGTTTTATGGTCATCATCGCTGATCCCGAGAACACAACTGCTCACATTGCTGCAGAGCTCGTCATCCGCTCCACATAGGAACATCTCTGAGCAATTCATGTTTTGTGATCTGCATGAGCAGTGTGACTGGCATCTGTTTTTGTACACCCACATTTTATCAGCTGTGTCAGCGAAGAGGGAGCAGGAGACTCTAATGTTGGAATGGGTATGAATACACCACCCTCTTCTTTCCATCCGTACTCTGTAGCAGGTGGAATCTGTGGCTCTGGTACCGTGTCATGATTCCACACCATAGCTTGGTAATGTGCTCGAGCAATTGCTTGTTTCAATACACCTCGTGTTGGCGGCAACTTTTAGCCTTCTAACTGCCTCTTTGTAATTAGTTTCCATCTCAGATCACCAACAGTATTTATGTTGGTTCATGACTCATACAGCTGACATACAAATGCCTCCTCTGTTATGTGCGTCAAATCTCTCTCTGCGCATAAAGATGTAAACGCAGAAATGACATCTTCGGAACATTTATTTAATGCTTGCCAACAACTGAATTTACCCTTTCCTGCCTTTCGTGCTAAGTACACAGTCAGTTCGTCTTTGGTACTGGCACAGGCCAAGAACTGCTTTGCCGTCACTTTCCCTATTGGTGTACTGTCTCACACATGGTATGCTATTGCTAGATTTCCAGCTTGGCGCCTTTCACGAGTGACCTTCTTCAAGGAATTTGGCACATCATACCGGTCAAAAACTAGATGCACCTCATCGTAGTCTTTTGCTTTGTTATCCAGTGTTGTAAGAAAGTGCTCAGCCCATTGAGCACAGGTTTTGACCCAAGCAGGCTTTCCCATTGACTGTGCTACAGCCATGCCATCGATCACAGTCACTTTATGTGGCAGTACACCATCATCAGCTACGACGGTTGCCTGTTCTTCAACATGTTCATTTGATCTTTACTTTGGAAGATGATCAAGGATATACATTAGCTTGCTTTTGTCATTGCATGGTAACAGATTACCAGTTGTTGCAAGCCTTTTGAGCTCTGGTGCTGTTAGAACAAATCTTTCCAGAGCACTTGCGTTCTGTGTAATGCCAATAAGACCTCCAGTTACCCTCATTGCCCGATTAATACGCTCGAGCGCATGATCAACACCAATTGCACAGAAGGGTATTCTGTTTTTGTTGACAGTGAAGTTGCCGGCCATGAACTCGGCATGTATATCCGGGTCAGTTCTTTCGAGTGCTGTCATTTCTGCTAGGTAAAGTGGCACAAGTCTGGCATACTTTTGCTTGTCGTGGGCAAAGAAGTACTTGCAGAGTTCGTCAAGGGACGCAAGATGCAGGTCCCACAAAGCATCTCGGGTGGCACGTATGAATGTATATATCAGTTCCACCATACGCATGTAGCGCCGCACAAACTTGAAGAGAGGTTGTCTGCTTTCTTTTGCTTGATCATATTCTGTCATGGTTTCTAAGACACCGCTAGATGCGAATTCAGCTAGTATGCTTTGTTGATCTGCATTCATCTTCGTCCGATCATGGTGGGCACAACTCCTGTCAACGTGATTCGCCAATATGGTGCATTTGTCTATTAGATGGGGATAGTCAGTGAGGATGGCCTCTATAGATAGGTCATAGAGGGCCTGAACAGTAGTTATGTGTACTTCTAAAGCTCTCTTCATGTGCTTGGCCTCTAGAATCTGTCTTGTTGTTGTTGGTCCATATATGTCTGCTTCACACCAGGCTTCATCGAGGCCGCTGTCCTGTATGACATTACCAGCTGCCCTCAGTGCCGCCATTACTGTGTGCATCTCACCCAATCTCAACACCCACTTCCCTTTGCAGTCATCCCTTGTCATCTCCAACTGTTTTGCCCGTTCATACAGGGCCATGTCCAGGGTGATCACTGTCTTCCTATCTTGACCTACAACTACACAATTTATGTCTTGCGCCTGTTTTAACACTGTTATCAGTGTTTGCCATTCGTGGGCCGGTTCTGCTAGTAGCGGCAAGACAGCAACTTCTGTCAGTGCTTTCTCTTCTGATAGGAGCGAGTTGTAAGCAGTCCATGTGGGAATGTTGTGTTTTGTGATCGTCTTGACCGATGACACTTTTGACGTCTTTTCGTCTGAGCGCACAGAATCATCAATTATTTCTGCCTGTGGTATCTCAGTTGGTTGAAGGCCACCTGATATACCTATCAAGGTGTCCACCGGTTGGCTGTCGTCAACTTCGTCTGTGCGCATAATCGTACGGAACAAAAACCAAGCTGTATCCTGTTTTTGAAATGGTTCATTGAAACTTGGGGGATTGGGTTGACTGTGTGTTTGGTGCATAACAAGAGACAAAGGGTGGAGAACTAACACACTTCAAGGAACGGTCTCTGGCCTTACCATGCAACCGGAGTTGGTTTGTATTACCATGATCTGTGTCACCACTGCGGCGTTGATAAAGTGCCGTGGCAGTTGCATGAAGTGTTGTTTTCCCATCAGTATTGTCTTCATTAAAGTCACTGTTGTCCACGGCAAAGAAGAAAAATGTTCCTTTGCGCATTGCTGATAACAAGTAGGCTCCTTGTGTCCTGTTAGCCTCTATAACAGAGCTCGCTAACTGTGTTTCCAACCTTATTATCTGATTGTATTCAACACAGACACCAAAGCCATGTAACAGTTCCACAATATTTTTGCTTCTTGTTGCTTGGTGTACCGCGATACCGACACCAAGTAACTGGGGCCATTCTAAGCGATGTCGGAATGGTATGTCTGCATGCTTCGGCTTGTAAGCGACTTGTCGCTGTGACTTGTACATGTACATGATATTTTGGCTGATTGCTAGCACATCTTTATGTACTGTAGCTGAACGTACTTCAGTTTGAAGATTTTCAGTTGGTCCCTGTAATATCCATATAATGCATGAATACAGATCATTTGGAACATGCATGCTGTTCTGCATCACTGGTGGACACTGACCCATCAAACACCCATGGGTGTTTGGTCTGAACCCAATGAACTGAATAAGAAATTACTCCCTGTAATTTATATAATAATTTTATTACTTCAAAATATTATCAGGAATTATACCTTGTTTAACCAGCATATCTCTCGTAGCAATAGCAAGTCCAGTATCCAACATTAACATAGCCATATTATAACCATCAAGTTGCAGTTTTGGCACCGCCTGTCTCATAATTTTATTCATTATCTGTGCATATCCGATTTCAAGCGCCGTTATTACAGCAGCGTGATATGCAAGATTTCCGATTATCTTTCCATCTGTATTAATTGCCGTCATCTTTTTTATTTTGCTTAATAATAAATTTAATTTAATTTAATTAATTGTTTACTCCATAAGATGTGGATTGTGTTTTACATCACCGACACTAGGCATTTCGGGTTCTATTGTTTCAATCTTAGTTCGATTGAACAATTTACAGCCAAACACAAACCCACCAACTAAACTCTATAAAATATAGTTTATTCGAGGTTTTATAGACTTTCACCATAACTGGTTCTTCAGGTGGTATGTCTACTTTTTTCTTATGTACCATATGTAATAGACTTTCTTGTTTGGCTTTCCTAGCAGCAGCATCTTTTTTACCTGCTTCAACTCTCTTTGGATTCTTTGCTGTTACTTGTTTAATCTCCTCTTGTCGTTCTAGAATTTCTTCGTCAAGAATCTGTTGTGTGTTCTCCGTTTCCATTATCTTTATTTGTATCATTTATGTTTTTAAATTGACAATATTTAAATGTTGTTATCACTGCAGTAATAGGTGCCAGAAATGCTCCAAACCTAAAATACAACTCACAACAAGTACTAGTCAAGGCATGGTCAACAAAGGGATCCCCTTCTAAATCAGCTACGAGTTGATCATGATTTCCTGCAGGTATAGGCAAGATATTACCTGCAGCTAGAGCATACATATTCAAAATAGTATTACCAAGAGTTTTTGTCATAGAAGCACCCAATCTATTTTCATATCTGTTATACAATTTTAATATTTGTTCATTTGGCAACTCTTCTAGTTGTGAAATAGTTATATCTTTACCCAAATATTGAACAGATTTCCCACCTTAAATTATCGAAGATAACCGTTGTTTTAAGTGATCATTATTTACTTCACCAACAGCACTATCATTGGATACTTTATCATCACTTAGTTGTTCTATAAAATCCTCACAATTCATTTTTATTTTGCATAATATAAATTTCAATATAAAATAAACCCAACCCGATCCAAATATAATAATCAACTAGAAAAAGTCGATGGCGCGCCAACGCAATATACCCACTTTCCACAAATGCTAAGTGCGAAAGGGGGAGGTAATCCATGATGGAGGGACGGATAAAAAATCATAATTCACTTTGCGCATCAGCACATCAAAACGAAGCTACGAACCAAATATCAGACGCTTAGGTATTAAGGTGAAAAAGTTTTTCGACCTATGAGGAAAAATAGTGAAATTCTAAGTCCGAAAGGGGGAGATAATGCATGACGGAAGGTCGGATCAAAAATCCGAATTCACTTTGCGCATCATAACGAAGCTACATATCAAATATCAGAAATGTAGGTATTAAGGTGAGAAAGTTTTTCGACTTACAATGAAAAATAGGGAAATTCTGAGTCCGAAAAGGGGAGATAATCCATGATGGAGGGTCGGATCAAAAATCCGAATTCACTTTGCGCATGTGCACATGATAACGAAGCTACATAGCAAATATCAGGCGCGTAGGTATGAAGGTAAACATTTTTTTCGAGTTACAAGGAAAAAATGGAAAATTCTGAGTCCGAAAGGGGGAGATAATCCATGATGGAGGGTCGGATCAAAAATCCGAATTCACTTTGCGCATGTGCACATGATAACGAAGCTACATAGCAAATATCAGGCGCGTAGGTATGAAGGTGAAATTTTTGTTCGAGTTACAAGGAAAAAATGGGAAATTCTGAGTCCGAAAGGGGGAGATAATCGATGATGGAGGGTTGGATGAAAAATCCGAATTCACTTTGCGCATCTGCACATGATAACGAAGGTACATACCAAATATCAGGCGCGTAGGCATGAAGGTGAAAAAGTTTTTCGAGTTAAAAGGAAAAAATGGGAAATTCTGAGTCCGAAAGGAGGAGATAATCCATGATGGAGGGTCGGATGAAAAATGCGAATTCACTTTGCGCATCTGCACATGATAACGAAGCTACATAGAAAATATCAGGCGCGTAGGTATGAAGGTGAAAAAGTTTTTCGAGTTACAAGGAAAAAATGGGAAATTCTGAGTCCGAAAGGGGGAGATAATCGATGATGGAGGGTTGGATGAAAAATCCGAATTCACTTTGCGCATCTGCACATGATACCGAAGGTACATACCAAATATCAGGCGCGTAGGCATGAAGGTGAAAATGTTTTTCGAGTTACAAGTAAAAAATGGGAAATTCTGAGTCTGAAAGGGGGAGATAATCGATGATGGAGGGTTGGATGAAAAATCCGAATTCATTTTGCGCATCTGCACATGATAACGAAGCTACATACCAAATATCAGGAGCGTAGGTATGAAGGTGAAAAAGTTTTTCAAGTTACAAGAAACGTGACGGACGTACGGACGTACGGACGGACGGACACTCGTGACGAAAACAATATACCAATTTTTTCCCAAAAAAGTGGGTATAATCTGAAACATTTCATATATTCATACTATAATTTAAGTTAAATTTGCTTAGAACAACTCAACAATGTTAAGCAATACATATTTGCTGAACAATTCTTAACATTGTTATCTATGAACAATTATTGCTTAGCTAAATCAAGTTAAATCAAGTTTAAATCAAGTTAAAATCCAGTAAAAAAAGTAAAATGAGAAATATTAAGTAATACTATGTAATAATAAGCATTACTTAAGCAACTTATAACCAGTAGGTTGATCAGTTATAATAAGCAACTTAGAATGTTTTGTTTTCGATAACTCTTTTCTTATTGTGTTTCTTTCCTCTAGTGTCGAAATAACATCATTTTCTCTCAAAAGTCCTCAAAACTATCTCTGTCTTTCGTATAAAACATACACAGCCGTCTGTTCTCTTAAGTCTTTTAATACTGAATTATATCTCTGTGATATAACCCAAACGCTTTGCTCCGCATGTCGTCCAGAGAATGCGAGCTGTGACAACATATCCTTTTCTTTGTTAATTGCTTTGTAGCTGAACAGTCATCAATGATATATAATGTTGGGCTTCCAGCATATTTATTAAAAAATAATCTTAACAGATCTTGCAGCTTCTCTTCGCCATTACTACCAACTGGATTAACAATCGTTATTTTTTTATCGATTGGGCGGTGCACATCCCTTATCCAACTTCTGTGTTTATAAGCCTTGTTCCATGCTATAGTTGGGGAAAGTATAACTATATTATCAAACACCCCAGCATACCCACCTTGTTGCTGTGAAAGCTCAAGTAGGTCAAGGACAAATTCCGTTTTACTACATACAGTTTGACCACAGATAATAGCACTATGTGCATACTTTGGCAAATCAATACAACGCCGATACAAATCTTCCATTTTCTATATTTAGTTGAGCATCTTGAATTATAAATAAATATATATTTATTGCACCTGCAGCTTCAGCTTCTTTAGTAATCTGAATTGTAATACCTTCACTAGCATTTTCTATTCTCCGTCCTTTCCCATGTAAACTATTATCATCTGTTGTTCTTAAGTCAAGCCAGAGTGCATCTTGTTTTGTAAGATATTTGCCAACTGTCACACTGGACACATTACATTCTTTTCTGACAGAGTTCACTATCGGATCATTAATATCTCCGCGGCAAAGTGTTTGCGTATTTCATCCCACATATTATATGCGTTCATCCCTTGACTGTATAGTTGATTAGGCACACCCTCAATTGTTACTTCTACATTACTGATTTTTGGATAATAGAATTTTTCACATTTTCTTGCAAAAGGTGCTGATTGCTCTTCAAATACCATTAAAATTCCCTTCATGGACCTAGCAGGGGTATTCAAATTTATATTCCATATAGAATCACTTTTATTTCTAGTTATCTTTCGATGCCTAAGAATTCTATCATACAGAATTGACATTTGTCCCAGATATTGATTGTTTACCATTGTCGCTAAATTAGGCTCTGTGACGATATCAAATTCTAAACTTATATTATTAATTTCATAATTAGCAGCTAAATCACCTGTGGCTATTATTACCCTTGAATAATCATTAAATGTAAGTTCATATTGGAGTCTATCACCCAAACCTGATTTATAATAAGGCATATGAGCTTCAAGAAGTTCAAAATCTAATGGTATATAAAATCGATTACCAAATGTATCTGAGATAGCTTTATCTTCAGCGTTTCCAGAACATTGCATCTGCTGCTCCAGTTCTTAATTTTGTTATATTTGAACTTGTACTAGTGTCTATACCGTGATAAACCATATTACTTCGCTCTGGAGGTGTTTTCCATAGGTCACGATAGATGTAATACACATCTGAATCATAGATTGATAAAATATCATTACCAGTTGTTTTCTTGACGATTGCACGACCAAGATTTTGAACCACTCGGCGATTGTCATCAGCGGAGGTTAATGCAATTGTAAAAGCTAAACGAACTGTTCCAGGTATGATTAAATAATTTGGACCTAAATTTGGGAATCGCACTAAAATTTGTTGGTTTTGATCAATTGTAGATGGATTATTTGTTATTGTAACTGATTGTCTAATTCCTTTTACACCGAGAGGCTCTCTTAAATGTCTGTAGGGATTAAGTTTTCTTCCGTATGTTGTCATTTTTTTGTTTCTATTTTATTTATGAATTATATACTTTAAAATAATTAAAAAAAACAATGGCTGAAGGTGGAGACGGAGATTTTATGCATTATGACAATGAATCGTATACACCTGATGATGGTGAACAAACACCACTGATACCACCCAATGTTCCATTGACATTACCTGATTTCAAACGGAAAAAACTAACTCTCGAGAAGGATCGTCCTCAACGAGTAAGAACTTTAGAGCTTTTTAAAACTCTATTCCAAAAGGAGTTTAAAGTAACAGATCAGGAGTTTCAGTTACTAATTCCAGACCTATACACAGAAAACAAACCACTGTTCTGAAGGCATCACCGCATTAGTAAAAAGGGTAACCCTAATATCTTAATAAGAACTTTTAAGGGCAAAGGAACAGCTGAATTAAAACGGTTATTGAATATACAAGAGGTCCACTTGGCTCCAGAAGCTGTTAATAAAATACAAACTATAGAAAACGAATAACCAAATGTTGAAAACATAGGAATGATTGAATTACCAAGTACAGTTGATGAAACAGAAACACATGCAAAATAACTCATTGATACACTATCAAAAGAAACATCAACTACAATCACACATGGTTTTGAAATTTGCCATTAAGAGAACTTAAAGCCTTAAACAAAGCACTGCAACAATCAAGAGGCTCACTAACCAACAACCTTGCCAAGTTAAATGAATTGGATAAAAATAAAGATGCCGCAGTGTTAAAGTTGGCAGCTGCAACTACATTTGATTCAGACAGTCCAGATGCACAACGTATCGAAAGAGAAATTGCTGATATTGTATCTGAGCGTGAAGCACGTCTTGAAGAAATTTCAGCGGATAGGGAAGTCATAAGAACTCAAGTATCCAGTTTAAAAGAGACCCTTGATATAATATTACACAAAGATACTACTTTAAGAGAAAGACTCAAAACCCTCTTCAAAGAACAGGGGGTAACTATTGTTTCAGTTTTGACGGCTATAGGGTTTATAATCTCTACTTTAATTTTAAGTATTACTGGAGGTGCAAGTGGTGGTGGAATCCTAACCCCATCAGGAAAAGGTGGAGCTAAAGAATGGATAAAGAAACAATTAAAACATCTGAGTTCATTACTGGGTATGCTAGTAGGGAAGGCAGTATATGCATTACCCGGAATTATTGGATCAATAGTATCTTGGTTGTTGAATGCAGCAGGGAAGGCTGTTGGGTGGTTAACTAATAATTTATGGGTTTTGATTGTTGCAGCTGCTAGGCTTCTTTATATGGCTGTCAATGATTATATTATTTCTCGAAAGTAAAATAGTAACAACCCCAACACAACTGCAATACTACCAGTGACTAGTGCAGTTTTATGATTTTCATGTTTGAATGCTTCTATTTTTTCAGGTATTGAGACTGTTGGTTTAACATTCAAAGGTTTAACATTCAAAGGTTTAACATCCAAAGGTTTAACAATACTTTTTTCTGGTGTTTGTACAGGCGGTGGAACTGGTAGGCTATTTACATGACCATTAAATCCCACAGTTTGATCACCAGTCGCAATTACAATTAAATTATTGTAATTTCGAATACTTCCTATCTGTAAATCCATGTTGCTTGGAGCCATTTACAGACCAATCCCATATGCAAAGTCAACTTTTGACCTTGCATATTTTTAGTACATTTTGATAGTTTAAAATTATTGTGGGCAAGTCTACAGCTCTATTAATTGCATCATTAACATTGGCTAAATATTGTTTTTGCGCATCAAATGCAGTCCCAGTACCAATAATGGAAGTTCCTGTTTGAGATTGAGCTCCAAGAATTGACCACACATAAACTCTAATACTATCATTTAATCGTTCCACCCCTGCTTGAGTGAACCCAACAGAGTTATCTAGAACAAAACTAGTCCAAGCATTAGTAATATCAATGTGATGGGTAAAAGAATCGCGTACATCAAAAAATGGTGATAACTTACCTCCATGTCTATCATCTCATGCAGGCCTCATAAACATTGTAAAACCGCCAAGATTATGATTCCCATGGTCTATTTTTTGTCTGAAATCCTTATTTGGACTAATATCAAATTCAGTGCATATTCTATGGTAAGCTGAAAGATCAAAATTATTATCATACCAACAATAGCTGTGATCATCTGGTAAAGGAACTTTCATTTGAGCTAAGCTTCGAAGTGTTTGATACATAATATGAAATTCATATAAGGATCTCAAAAACGGATGATTTGTGATTGTTAAATGCTATATTAAAAACCGCACCCCCAAGTAGCACACCATATTGCAAAGTTAAATTGATTCTGATACCACCCCATTGGATTATTCATCCAATTGTGATATGCTTTGTTGTTGTTGGAGACATTACCAGTTATTTGGGGGTTGGGATACCCTGCTAGAGCATTTGAATATGTAGCTTTGAAACTTTTATCTTTTGTAACATAAACATCAACATTGTAAAACATTGGTACTGTTTTCAAAGCATATATATTGTTATTATCGTAGTTTGAATTCTTATTAAATTTTAATGCCATTGTTTTTAATATAAACATGTTTTTATATTAAAAACAATGTATATAACTTTAACTGACATTACAAAACCAATTCCATTACAAGAATATATTAATAATACAGATTCTAAGCGAGAAATTGGTTTGAAAAGTTTTACATACTGGGTTTGTTGGTACAATATTTTGCAGGATGAAACATACGAGTGGTCTACTGTTAGAGCTAGACCAACTGCAGTGACAATTCCCGCTGGATTATATTCATTTGATAGATTAAGTAATGTATTAAGTAATGCCGATTTGTCACTTAGTGTAAATAAATCTAATGGGAAATGTACTTTTACAGTTGCAACCGGACACGAGGTGCATATTCCTGAAAATATACTTAAATTACTAGGTTTTGACATATATCCACACAAGTTGGATAGTGTTACTTATACAAGCGTCAATACAGTTGATTTTGCTACCAAATCTGTTCATATTTATCTAAATAAAGTCAGTTCATCTCACAATCTATTAGATGGAAATATAAGAAACATTATTTGTACTGTACCCATCAGCAAAACTACGTTTGGGGAATCGGATACAATATCATTTCAAAATCCTGAATATAGAAAATTACAAAGTGGTATCATAGACGAGTTGGGAATTGAAATTAGAGACAATAGTAATAATTTATTAAATAATCACGGACTGCCAATTGTTATTGTATTAGAAATAAGATAAACAATAAAGTAAAATGTCTATATATGGAGAAACAAATTATCACGCAATGAAATCATATAGTGATGCAGGCGATGAGTTGATTAAAGAGAAAATGAGTGAGTTTGCTACTCTTGTAAAATATAAAATGTATGTCCCAAACCTAAACAAAACAATACATGACCTTAAGCAAGGTAAACCTATAATAACTGTATGGGCAGAATAATCTGGGCCATTACGTGATGGCTCTTATGAATTTGCATTTGGAAATGGTGTTTCTGGTTCAGCGCTTGAAAACTGTGGTTATACTATGTTGTGTAGTGGGAGAGTTTTACGCCTGGGATTATGCAGTTTCACAAGAGATGGATTTACAACCGATGAAGTAAAAATTGGGATTAGTATTAATGGCACTCCAAATGTGAATGGAACTTTAACAAAACATAAAGGGCATCGTTCAGCATATGCAATATTTCAAACTCCAATCGAGCTTGCTTCTGGAAGTGTATTAAATTTTGTTTCACTTGCAACATGTGCAAAAGCTTCCATTTCAATTGTAAATGTATTGATTGAATTAGATATTTAAATTTAAAAATTATGAAAAATAAAATGAGTGATAAACTGTATCCACCGCTACCAGTTGAGGAGAATAGAACATAACATTATAGGCTTGGTGAAATAAGTGCTTTAAAACATAAGCTAGAAAATGAGGTTGAGACAAGGAAAACAATACGAAATAAATATAAAAGAGCCATGAACATATTAAATGGTGTTCAGTCTGGATTAACTACCGTTGGTCTGGTAATGCGTTGGACGAGTGCCGGGCTATTATTAACTATTGTAGGAGTTCCCGTTTTCTTGGCCCTTGGTATTGCGGGTAGTATATGTGGTGCATTTGCAATTACAAGCAAATTTATTAATACTAAGCTACTGAAAAAGGCTGAAAACATGATGAAATACGTATGCATGCAATGGCAAAACTTAATTATATTGCAAATAAAGTTTCTACTGCATTACAAGATGGTAATGTATCTGATGAAGAATTTAAATTGATCATGGGAGAGATGGATAAATATGAACAAATGAATGCAGATGTTAGAAAACCTATAAAGTTTTAAAAAATATAAATGGGCAGTAAATTTTGACTTTCATTTGAGTGCGGTGGGGTAAAATAAATAAGTTTTAAAAGTTGTTCAACAGACAAAATCAAAAGCATGATACTTATTTTTCTTATTGTTTTTACTTGGCTTCAACCCTAATGGTCTTACATAGTATGGCAACTCCTTATTTTTAGATTTAGCTTGTTCAATTTTAGATTTAAGAGAGAGTGGTGCCCATGCTTCAGTGTCATCATTTAATGTTAAAATCATAGTTTCACCATTAATAGTATCCACACATCTGTAATCTGTAATAGTATATATTTCATTCTGTTTTAAATCTGCCCATTTAATTGTGTTATATTCATTTTGTTCCTTGTGCCTTTCTTCAAACATGGCTAGTGTGAGTTGTTGATTCATTTTTGTGTTTTATGTTATAGAAATGTATCTTAAATAGAAATAAATAAATGGAGAAAATTTATTACAGTCCTAAAGGATTTTGGAAAGTAACAGCTGTTAAGAAATTAGCAAAAGCAGCTAAAGTAAATAATAAAGAAGCATTGAATTTCTTAAGGAAACAAGCGGTATGGCAGATTTATTTACCTGCACCAAAGAAAATAGTGAGGCCAAAGTTTGATGTTTCTAAAAAGAATGAAGTTCATCAAGCGGATTTATTATTCCTACCACATGACACTGTTGGTCGAAAAACATATAAGTATGCATTAAATGTTGTTGATATTGCTAGTAGATATAAAGAGGCAGAACCACTGACTTCAACGGACAGCAAGGAAGTTGCTAAAGCTTTTGAAAATATTTATGAAAGAAAACTAACATATCCAAAATAATTACAAGTAGATCCAGGTAGAGAATTTATGGGTGCTGTTACACAGTTCATGGATAAACATAATGTAAATATAAGACGCGGTAGAAGATAAATTCATAGAGACCAAGCCATTGTTGAAAGATTTAATCGGACACTAGCTGAAAGATTGTTTGGTTATCAGTATGCTAAGGAGTTGGACAATCCTCATAAACGAAATAGGGAATGGGTTAAGAGGCTACCAGCGGTAATCGTTGCAATAAATTCGGAGACGAAAAAACACTCTCCAATTGAAATTAAAACATTAAAGGACGACCCTATATGTCCTACTGTAAACTTAAGATATTTATACCAACCTGGAGAACACGAAGGTGGAGGTAGGTGTAGAGCTACTGACCCGATATGGAGTGTTGATATTCACAAGATTGATTATAATTTTATTACACGAGGTATAAGAGTGTATTATTTGAAGGCACCGGCACCAAAGAGAGACTTTGTGAAGGAAGAGCTTCTTATTGTTCCGGCTGATACCCAAACGCGTATGTCATGATTCCATCGGGTGAAATGTATCGTTTTGTGTCGAGTGGTGAGAGTGTTGTTTTGTTCAGTGTTAGTCCGTATATTTTGTGGTGCATGGAACGTAGCATATTCATGTTATGAGTGTATGTTTTCTTGTTGAAAAGTGCATCTTTGTAATTTTCAAAGTTCATTTGTTTTTTGATTACATATATTTTTACTCCCTTTGCTTCCTTGATGAGTTGTTCGTCCGCTCGTAATATAGAGTATAGCTTTGGGCGTAGGCCAATGTATTCTGCTATTGGGGTACCAACACATTGTTTCGTCATAAAGTGGATGGTCTTTTGGATAATCAGAGAAGTCATATTCATCTTTCATCTTAGACATATCTTTGTATATATATTTTGTTTTGATGTCAACTAATAAACTGTCGGTTTCTGTATACAACAAGGTACAGTTTTCGTTATATTTCTTTTTTAATGTGTTATAGTACCAGTCGTACATTATATGTTTTGATAAGTCTAAGACAGACATGCCAACATAGATTGGCTTGTTTATCGTTAGTTTAGTTTTGTTTACATGTATAGCAGATAATTCATTTGAGAATATGACACGTCTATTGAAATTAGGTTTAGCTATGATCTTTCTTAGTCTTTCGTTTTCGGTTCCATCTGTTCTTATTAGTTTGATGTCTGATCTTTTGCGCATGTTCTCCATAGTTTTTCCGAATACAGCATTGTTCATTAGTTTATAGAAATCTTTATCAAATGCAGACTTTGCTTTTTTACGTAATTCGGTGTTTAGACGAATGTATGGTTCCATCCATGATTTTTCATTGAATTCTAAGGCTCGATGTACTTTAGTGAGCTTTAGGCCCAGAGATATATACAACTGTATATTTCTGTAGTGTAATACATATTTCTTTTTGTTGTTTAGATTTGAGACAAGTTTCTCTATGTTTATCATTGTGTTGTTTGTAAGAAGTTGAGTTTGATATTCTGATAACCATTCTTTTTTACGGCTTGTTTCTCTGGTGCAAGAGGATAATCATTGTGTAGTTTATGTAGGCTTTTTGGGTATTCTAGGTCTACTTGAAGGATTAAACCTTTTCCTGGTTTTCGTTAAGCAACTGTGTTTCCACTGTTTAAGGGTTTCCACTTGAAACCGGAGTACGGTAAAGGTTGACCCATTGCCCATCCATTAGGTTATTTGCGTCGTAATACATGATGTGATTGTTTTCCTCAGTTGGATTGTAATCAGCTACAATAGGATTGTTTGCTTTTGCATGTCTTTTGGATACCATACTTATACCGCCACGCATACCTTTTTCTATGAATAAATGCATATCATCTGTTAGTAGTTCTAGATTTATTTGAGTGTGTTTTAGTAATGCATCCCATGATATACCTGGAGCTGCATAGTAGTGTAAGGGGTCAAGTTTGTATGCATTTATACATGTTTTTCTAAATGTTTGGAATACATCAGCAAGTAGAACAACATCAGTTTTAAGGTATAAATCATGATAATCTCCAAGGGTTTTAGAGTTGAACTCTTTCCATACATTTTGTGCGTGTTCACATACTTTTTGGTTGATACTTTCATCTGCAAGACTGCTGTAAAATGTATCTATAGGTGGTAATTGTGTTTCATTGAATCTTTCTGTGTTGCTCATATATTCATAAGGGTTATCTCCTAAAAGTAGATTTGTTTTATTGTTGAAGACATTGTTGGTGATTTTGAAATCTGATTTATCTGTTGCATCTACTAACTTTTCAAGTGATGAAGACATGAATTGGAAACTATCTAAGAACTTGAGTTTTCCAATGCTAAATGAGATGTACTTTTCAGCGTTGGATGGAATACAAGTTATGTTGCGGTTTGCTGTGTTATTTTTTTGCATTATAAGATGACCATCATAACCTTTTAGGTTGTGGAATACTACAGGGATTTTAGTTGTGCCTGCTTTTATTTCGAGTTTTAGGTTGCAGTTTTTGTGTGCGGCACCTCTGTAAAGTGGCAGTGGTCTCTTACTTTTGTATCGTTTAGTTCTGTTTCACATATCCAACAATGGGTTGCACTTTCATAATCTTTGGTGTTTTGTTCTGTCATTGTTATTTGAGTTGAATGGGTAAAAGTGTTGTTGATGTTGCTTGTTTCACATTTCAAATGGTTTAAGAAAGCTTTCAACTACATCTTCACCTCTGTATATTTCTGGTTTTTCTGATTTGCCATCATACCGCACAACTTGATATCCAAAACCACAAGCTTCATGTTCACTTGTTATTTCTGATTTGTCACCAGCAGGTTTGTTTTCAGGGGTTATTATGCTTTCAAAGTCCGCATAGATTACATAAGGAACTGGTAGTTGGTTTTCATGGTTTTTGAATTTTATATGGTTTTTATCTTTTGAGGGCATTTTGTTGATGCCTTCACAATCTTCTTTATGCTTGAGTAGTAAGTCTTCTTGTGAGAAGCCATATAGATAACGTTCACATAAATGTGTTTTTTCCTTATGCTTGTTTTGATCGACGAGTAGTCTGTTTAGGTTTTTAATCCAACAATAATGATATTGCGTTTCTTTCTTTGGTTCTTCACCTTCTTCATCAACTTCATCGTCTTGTGATATCCAAAGTAAATTACTTCTATTCAATTATGTTGGTTGATCTGATATGTAATATGGGAATATGCTTATTTTCTCTGTTTTTTTTGTTATTGTATATCCATAAACATTTATTGCAAGATTGTTTAGTTTTTCCACTTTTAACATTTGGGATATTGTTGTTGGAAAATCGATGTCCTTCAAGTTCAAATTGTCTTTGTTTTTTGTATAACTGTAAATATTATTAAGGTTACTTTTTGCAGGATACATAGCGGATGTCAGAGCCCATCTCAATCACCCATTATCGTCATTCTTTACATTAATTATTGCTTTTTTGTTTGCCAATGCTTTGGGTAAAGGAATATAACAAGAGCCTTTGAGTGGTTCATATTCTGCAATGTTTAAGTACAGTTTAATACAGTGTTCGATCTCTAGGCCTGATGCTGTATTTGTAAATCTCTCAATCCAAGTTTGTAAATAAGATGTTTGATTATTATAAAATTCAACTACTTTAGATCCATTAAGAATAGTGCTTTGTTCTCCATGGGTTTGTCCGATGACATACTTTCTTTCTCCACCGTTTTCATCTTTGAAGAATTTTAAAGAAATGCCGATTGAAAACTTTATGCTCTTATATTCTTTTATATCTTGATTGATTTGATTTATTATAGTAGACTTGTTATCATCAAACAGAATATTAGGGTCTTAATATGTATGGGCATCTATTTCATGTGACTTGAAATAAGCACACAATGGCTTGTCGATCAATTTTAATTCTGGGTTTTTTATCTTTGGGGGCTTGCTTTGGCTCATTTATAACAGTTTGTTTTGGTTTTTAGATTTTTCTTTTTTCACGATTTATGGATCGTGGAGCTGGGATTGGTTTTTCGATTTTTGTTTGAGGGATTGACGTAAGTCTCTCTTTCCTTTCTCAATATACTGTGCAACCCATAAATTTAGAGTAAAAAAACGGAGATTCATTGACGCATCTTGGAATATCGCCTTTGCTCCGTTGTAGAACTGAAATGCTTCTCCGACCGTGTTTGTTCCAGACACTACATTGTCCACATATATATCATCTTTCAGTTTGTTAGAAAGCTCACACTCATATGAACTAAGGTGATTTTCTATCGTAGCTGCCAAA
Source organism: Conchocele bisecta (assembly GCA_029237695.1). Lineage (NCBI taxonomy): Eukaryota > Metazoa > Mollusca > Bivalvia > Lucinida > Thyasiridae > Conchocele > Conchocele bisecta. The sequence goes on along the minus strand of CM055267.1, from coordinate 15,388,027 downwards.
AGGAATGGGCTTGAGATTACGCCAAATGGAACCCGACAAAAACGATATTCCTGTATATTGTCGCGGTTTGCAGTTCGAGATTCTAGATCCTTGACCCAAACGAATCTGGAGACATCACGCTGGTTCGGTTGTAAACCGATTTGCAGAAACGCCTTTTCTATGTCCGCTACCAGCGCCGTTCTGTATAATCTAAATCGCATTAGTATGCCACATAGGTCGCGCAATAACACCTTGTAACCATGCCTAGTGTGTGGAAAGGATACTTGTGCCATGTATCAAATGTGTGGCAAGTGTGGGGCAAATAGAGTTTGGGCCTTAAAGAGATATCATAAAATAGAGAAACCATTCAGATAAGAGTCTGCCAGACTTAGGGGGATTGTGATATAGCGGTTTCGCGGTTCATTGCATATATTTTGCTGAAGATTATGATTTTCATACAAACCAACTATATAATTGTGTACAACAAGCATTATTTTGACAAATTCCTAGTCTCAAAGGCTGAGAAGCCTAACACAGTAAAATGGTTTACATTTGTATACAAAAGAACAAAACTACTATATAGTTTTGTACAGACGCGTATACTTATATATAAACTTCTAACCGCAGGGTCTGAGAAAGCTAAAACTCAGATTATATTGCAGGAGCCCCATATTCTATATATATTCTGCTGTAGTTTCATGTTTACAGGAGTGACAGGTACACGTGCCTGTCCATCAATATGTCACTGTTGAAGCCCCTATGCCAGCTGTAGACGAGAAATGTAAATTGTCGTCTGCTATTGTTTCATATGTACAGGAGTGAGAGGTACACGTGCCTGTCCATCAACATGTCGCTGTTGAAGCCCCAGGCTGCATCACAGCTCCTCACAGAACTCTTTCTGCAGGTGCAGAATCTCACCATCGTGAGTATCGGCCAGACACAGCTAACTTCCTCATTTCCCGTAGTACTACAATAGGCCGGTCGTATAGATGGGGGACCTACCTTGGGGAAATCCTGGGAAACTTCCTCACTTCCCGTATTCCTACAATACACCAGTTTTATAGATAGGGGACCAAACCTGGGAAATCCCAGGCAACTTTAACGTAGTCCTACAATAGACCAGTCTTACAGATAGGGGACCGAACTTGGGAAATCTTGGGCAACTTCCTCACTTCCCGTAGTCCTACAATAGACCAGTCTTATAGATAGGGGACCGAACTTTGGAAATCCAAGGCAAATTCCTCACTTCCCGTAGTCCTACAATAGACCAATCTTACAGATAGAGGACCGAACTTGGGAAATCCCGGGCAATTTCCTCGCTTCCCGTAGTCCTACAATAGACGAGTCTTATAGATAGGGGACCGAACTTTGAAAATCCTGGGCAACTTCCTCACTTCCCGTAGCCCTACAATAGACTAATATTATAGATCGGGGACCGAACTTGGGAAATCCTTGGCAACTTAGTCACTTCCCGTAGTCCTACAATAGACCAGTATTACAGATAGGGGCCCAAACTTGGGAAATCCCGGGCAACTTCCTCACTTCTCGTAGTCCTACAATAGACGAATCTTGTAGATCGGGCCCTAAGGGGGACCGAACTTGGGAAATCCCGGGGAACGTCCTCACTTCCAGTAGTCCTACAATATACCAGTCATATAGATAGGGGACCGAACTTGGGAAATACCGGGAAACTTCCTAACTTCCCGTAGTCCTACAATAGACCAGTCTTATATATAGGGGGACCGACTTCTGGAAATCCCGGGCAACTTCCTCACTTCCCGTAGTCCTACAATAGACGAGTCTTATAGATAGGGGACCGAACTTGGGAAATCCTGGGCAACTTCCTCACTTCCCGTAGTCCTACAACAGACCAGTATTATAGATCGGAGACCGAACTTGGGAAATCCTGGGTAACTTCGTCACTTCCCGTAGTCCTACAATAGACCAGTCTTACATATAGGGGACCGAACTTGGGAAATCCCGGGCAGATTCTACACTTCTCGCAGTCCTACAATAGACGAGTTTTATAGATAGGGCCCTAAGGGGACCGAACTTGGGAAATCACGGTGAACGTGCTCACTTCCCGTAGTCCTACAATAGACCAGTCTTATAGATAGGGGACCGAACTTGGGAAACCCTGGGCAACTTCCTCACTTCCCGTAGTCCTACAATAGACCAGTATTATAGATAGGGGACCGAACTTGGGAAATCCCGGGCAACTTCCTCACTTCTGGTAGTCCTACAATAGACCAGTCTTATAGATAGGGGACCGAACTTGGGAAATCCCGGGCAACTTCCTCACTTCTCGTAGTCCTACAAGTGACCAGTCTTATAGATAGAGGACCAAACTTCGGAAATCCCGGGCAACTTCCTCACTTCCAGTAGTCTGATAATAGACGAGACTTATAGATAAGGAACCGAACTCGGAATCCCGGGCAACTTCCTCACTTTCCGTAGTCCTACAATATACCAGTCTTATAGATAGGAGACCGAAAAAACGGGAAATCCCGGGAAATTTCCTCACTTCTTGTAGACCTACAATAGACCAGTCTTATAGATAGTAGACCTAACTAGGGAAATCCAGAGCAACTTCACTTCCCGTAGTCCGACAATAGGCTAGTCTCATAGATAGGGAACCGAACTCGGGAAATCCCAGGCAACTTCCTCACTTCTCGTAGTCCCACATATACCAGTCTTATAGATAGGGAACCGAATTCGGGAAATCCCAGGCAACTTCCTTACTTCTTGTAGTCCCACAATAGACCAGTCTTATTGATAGGTGACCAAACTTTGGAAATCCCAGGCAACTTCCTTACTTCACATATTCCTACAATAGACCAGTCTTATATATAGGGGACCGAACTCGGGAAATCCCGGGCAACTTCCTCACTTCCCGTAGTCCTACAATAGACCAGTCTTATAGAAAGGGGACCTAACTTAGGAAATCCCGGGCAACTTCCTCACTTCCCGTAGTCTTACAATAGACCAGTCTTATAGATAGGCGACCAAACTAGGGGCAATGCCGGTAACTTCCTCACTTCCCGTAGTCCTAAAATAGGCCAGTCTTATAGATAGGAGACCTAACTTGGGGAAATCGCAGGTAACTTCCTCGCTTCCTGTATTCCTACAATAGGTCAGTCTTATAAGGTAGGAGACCTAACTTGGGAAATCCAGGGATACTTCCTTTCTTCCCGTAGTCTTACAATAGACCAGTGTTATAGATAGGGGAAAAACTTGGGATATCCCGGGTTACTTCCTTTCTTCCCGTAGTCCTACAATAGGCCAGTCAGTCTTATGGATAGGGGACCGAACTTGGGAAATCCCGGGAAACTTCCTTTCTTCCCGTAGTCTTACAATAGACCAGTCTTATATATAGGGTACCGAACTTGGGAAATCCATGACAAAATCCTTTCTTCCCGTAGTCCTACAATAGGCCAGTCATATAGACAGGGGACCGAAGTTGGGAAATCACGGGCAACTTCCTTTCTTCCTGTCGTCTTACAATAGGCCAGTATTATAGATAGGGGACCGAACTTGGGAAATTCCGGGCAACTTCCTTACTTCCCGTAGTCCTAAAAGAGGCCAGTCATATATATAGGGAACCGAACTTGGTAAATCCCTGGCAACTCCCTTTCTACCCGTAGTCTTACAATATACCAAGCTTATAGATAGTGGACCGAACTTGGGAACTCCCGGGCAACTTCCTTTCTTCCCGTAGTCTTACAATAGACCAGTGTTATAGATAGGGGACCGAACTTGGGAAATACCGGGCAACTTCCTCACTTCCCGTAGTCCTACAATTGACCAGTCTTATAGATAGGGGACAAACTTGGGAAATCCTGGGCAACTTCCTCGCTTTCAGTAGTCCAACAATAGACCAGTCTTATATATAGGAGACCTAACTTGGGAACTTCCGGGCAACTTCCTTTCTTCTCGTAGTCTTACAATAGACCAATCTTATAGATAGTGGACCGATCTTGGGAACTTCCGGGCAACTTCCTTTCTTCCCGTAGTCTTACAATAGACCAACCTTATAGATAGGGGACCGAACTTGGGAACTCCCGGGAAACTTCTTCACTTCCCGTAGTCTTACAATAGACCAATCTTATAGATAGGGGACCGAATTTTGGAAATCCCGGGCAACTTCCTCACTTCCCGTAGTCCTACAATAGACCAGTCTTATAGATAGAGGACAAACTTGGGAAATCCTGGGAAACTTCCCCACTTCCAGTAGTCCTACAATAGACCAATCTAATAGATAGGGGACCGAACTTGGGAACTCCCGGTCAACTTCCTTTCTTCACGTAGTCTTACAATAGACCAGTCTTATAGATAGGGGACCAAACTCGGGAAATACCGGACAACTTCCTCACTTCCAGTAGTCTTACAATATACCAGTCTTATCGATAGGGGACGGAACTTGGGAAATCCTGGGCAACTTCCTCACTTCCCGTAGTCCTACAAAAGGTCAGTGTTATAGATAGGAGACCTAACTTGGGAAATCCCGGACAACTTCCTTACTTCCCGTAGTACTACAATAGACCAGTCTTATATATAGGAGACCGAACTTGGGAAATCTTGGGCAACTTCCTCGCTTCCCGTAGTCCTGCAATATACCTGTCTTATAGATAGGGGACCTAACATGGGAATTCCCGGGCAACGTCCTTACTTCAAATGTCATACAATAGACCAGTCTTATGGATAGGAGACATAACTTGTGAAATCTCTGGCAACTTCCTTACTGCCCGTAGTCCTACAATAGACTTATAGATAGGGGACCGAATTTGGGAAATCCCGGCCAGCTTCCTCACTTCCCGTAGTTCTACAATAGACCAGTCTCATATATAGCGGACCGAACTTGGGAAATCCCGGGCAACTTCCTCACTTCCCGTAGTCATACAATATGCCAGTCTTATATATAGGAGACCTATTTGGGAAATCCCGGGAAACTTCCACACTTCCCGTAGTCCTACAATAGGCCAGTATTATAGATAGGGGACCGAACTCTGGAAATCCCGGGCAACTTCCTTTCTCCCCGTAGTCCTACAATGGACCAGTCTTATAGATAAGGGACTTAACTTGGGAAATCCCGGGCAACTTCCTTTCTTCCCGTAGTCCTACAATAAACCAGTCTTATAGATAGGGTCCTAACTTGGGAAATCCGGGCAACGTCCTCACTTCCCGTAGTCGTACAATAGACCAGTCTTATAGATAGAGGACCGAACTTGGGAAATCCTGGGCAACTTCCTCACTTCCCGTAGTCCTACAATAGACCAATCTTACAGATAGGGGACCGAACTTGGGAAATCCCGGTCAACTTCCTCACTTCCCGTAGTCCTACAATAGACCAATCTTACAGATAGGGGACCGAACTTGGGAAATCCCGGTCAACTTCCTCACTTCCCGTAGTCCTACAATAGACGAGTCTTATAGATAGGGGACCGAACTTGGGAAATCCTGGGCAACTTCCTCACTTCCCGTAGTCCTACAATAGACCACCCTCCCTTAACACCCCATTTCCATTAATGTACTAGTCTAAAAATCATTTTGTGAAATTGTTTTTACACACATACGAGTGATGATTGTGAAGCAATTGTAGGTAGTGGTCTGTTTCAAGTTTCATGATTTTGAGTTTGAAATTCAAGTACATGTACATGCTCATTTATTTAATCATGGCTTGATGATGATTGTTTGGCAGTCGGGTGTAATGTACATATGTGCATGTGTTCCATGCGTAGAACGTGGTGACAGAGTACCTCGTTGCTATGCAGGATTTCAACGACCTCCGTACGGCTATTGCTCAGGTAACGTACAGGCCACAAACACTCGCATAACTACACTACCATGTGAGTTTGTTCATAAGAACATATACGATGATTGTTCATCTAAATATATTTAGAGAAACTGTGATATTTTATGTAAATGATGTCGAAATATAATGACATTTTCATATCAAATGCGATAAAATTTGTCGACTTTTCGGAAAAAAATTGTTAATTTTGAAAATATTTTTCACGAGGCACATGTTCTTAGATAAAAAATCAAGTATCATGTCTCATATATTGGGCCCAATCCAAGGTTGGTTTTCAACAACTGCAACACTGTTACAGCCTGATAGTGTTTCACATTGCTTGCTGTAGGTTTAATAGATGGTTTGTTCGCCGATTAGTCTGGGTCTACTCTGGACACAAAGGACTTTTCCAATAGTGGCCCACATGAGACGCGCCATGTGATTTTGTACCTAAGAACATGTGCGATATCTCATGAAAAACATTTACAAAATTTACGATATTCTCCGTAAATTTCATCTTTTCATGGGAAATGCGGAATTTTATATGAAATTTTCATCATTTTCGATGTCATTTACGGAAAATATCACAGTTCTTGTAAATATATTTCATGAATAATCGTACATACTCTTAGGTACAAAATCACATGGCGTGTCTCATAAGTACACAGGATCGCATTAAAAACGTTGGTTGTAATTTAAGTCGTCAGTTGGCAGATCCACAGAGCTCCAGATATGGTGTGTATTGTCGTATTTTACACACTTATTTTAGCTGAATACGCATTGATTATCAACAGTGGGAGTACAAAATACTCACAGCAGTGTAAAAATACACATTGATTTTCAAAATGAGTAGTGGAAATACTGTAATATATTTTAAAATGTACTTAGTTGAGCTGCTTTTTGCAGCTCAACTAAGTAAAAGTTCAACTGTATTTTGCAGCTCAACACATTTTTGACTGTATTACTGTATAAATAAGTGAATATGGTTATAATAATACACTCAACTAAGTGAATGTTTACATTTGTTTTATGTTTTGATCATTTGTTCCCTATTTAATGATGAAGAAAATCAATAATCCATTTGTAAAAATAAAATTCGCATTTAATTTGAAATCAGGTGGTGCAATACTCTTTAGACACAAAGCTTATCTGGAGCTCTGGATCCATATTTCATGACTGGATCAGATTCTTCACTGGCCACAAATGCATTAAGCCCTATTTCTTCAACAAATAATTCAGTACGTGGGGTAATGGTGAATGAATGTTTATTTTGCCAGAAAATGTCTCGGCTGATGTCTCTGATATAAAGAACATTTTGTGTCTACTGAGTGGACATATACCTTCACGCCATATTTCTTCAACAAATAAATGTCAATTAACAAATCTGCCAACTGAACACTTTATTCACAACTTCAATCACAACTACATCTACAATAATGTAGCATAGTAAACCGCTTCAGACCCACCCACCCCCTCACATCTGTGGGCCGTTTCATTAAACTTTGTACGTCTAAAATGTTTGTAAGTGCAACATTATGATAGTCTGTAAATTTCACATTGGCATTGTTTTCTTGTAAACAATTATTGGATTTAAATTTATTGAGCATAGGCCTCATATGCTCAATAAATAAAATTCCATCAATTTAAATTTCCAGACGATCCTAATTGGCACTTACGAACATTTTAGTCGTACACAGTTTAGTGAAACGGGCCCCTGATGTCTGCATAAACAATACGGTTATTGTGTACCCTGCAATAACCTGACATAATTCATCTTAATAGTTTGACCAAAACAATAATAATGGCCATGTATTTTAAGAAATAAAGTACTGACACTAAATTTAAAGCAAACCGATAGTTTTGTATATTCTCTAGATATGACATTTTCTGCCAAAATAAACAATCATTCACAATTACCCCACGTATTGATTGTCATTATTATACATTTTATATCGGACGTAAATTTCCACACTGATATCAGGGGCGATAATCGTCTTTCCTTAAAATGTTAACGGACATTACTATTTATGCTCTGTATTTATTTTTCGATCTGCAATGATCATACTTTATAATCTTTCGAAAATGTTATTTTTTCAAGTGACACATTTAATTAGTATAAATAATTAAGAAAATATCATGCCTTATTTGCATATGAAAATAGGCTGATACCATCACGAGTCATTATATAAATAAATATTACTAAATGATTATATCTGTATAGCGGACACTTGTAATTTTTGGAATTGGTGGAATAGTGACAAAATTATACTCTTATTTAATTCCTATAAAGAATATGTTGTGCCTACTGAGTGGGCATGTACCTTTAAGTCTAAATTTACCACCAACTAAACAGGGTTGGCCAAAAAGAACATTTTGTAACTCACATATCTCTTGACATACTGTGTGAATCTTAATCAATTTTGGGCATATTCATTGGTGAATGTCTGTGCCACTTAAAGGATACAAATACTGTGTACGTACATTTGTATTTTGATGTTATAATAATTATGACGCAACTATGTATTTGTGGCTGTGACTGGAGAAAAGGGGCTTATGGTTTTTTCGACCAGTGTAGATCCAGATCAGCCTGTGCATCTGCAATCTGATCATGATCTGCACTGTTCGCTATTCCCCAAATGAAACACCGTCAAGCTTCTAACAATGTATATAATTATCGGGCTACAGGAGTGTGCTATTTTATCAGGAGCTACATTGTCCATTTCTCTCGTCACAGCCGCACATATAAAACTAGAGATTATGTTAGTAAAACATGGGTATGCCCCCTGGCATACTAGACTATAACAAAGAAACAAGGCAAAGCCACAAAACAAAATGGCTAAGTGTTTCAGTGACATTTCGAAGGTAACAAAGGTCAATGGTCGTGTTAACTGTGGCATGAGTCTGTGAACAATGTTCAGGTGATTCAAGTGTCCAAAAATCGAAGCAATCCTTTGCTTAATATTGAAGATATTACATGTTGGAGAAACTCTCACAAACTTTTCGACGCAACAAAATTGGTACGTGTTTCATCGACATTTCAAAGGTGACCAAGGTCAAGGTCATGTTATGGTGGCAAGAGTGTGTGACAAATGTTCAGGTGATTCAAGTTTCCAAGTATCGAAGCAATCCTTCGCGTAATATTGAAGACATTACATGTTGGAGAAACTCTTACAAACTTGTTTTATGTAAATGTACGCAGACCGACGTACGGACGGATGCAGGGATTCCGCTGGCAATCGCCACTTTCGCAATTGGCGATAAAAATAAACAATTGGCGGTAAAAAATTACAATTTTCGAAAATCAAAATCGCCAATTGTTTTTTGTTATCCTATTGGTTATTCCTTTTGTATGATTTTCTTGATTTTTTTTTTTTTGAAGTGGCGATTTTTTATTTTCCCCAGCGGAATCCCTGCGGATGTATGGAAACTTAAGAGCAATTCAATATGTGTTATAGGTTAAATATGGTATTCTAATATGGTATATACGGTAACAGGGAAATGTCACGGTATCATTCCAGCATACGATACAATGTGGTGTGTGAGAGAAAGTTAGTTACTGTAATGGGTTAGAGCGAGTCAGGTCGTTCAGAATATATGACAATAAAGAATTAAAGATTACAAGTGTTGATTATTATAACAAGAACCAACAATGTAACGTATGGACAGATATACACTATGTAACATTGGTGGAGAATCATTAAGATTCGGTCCTTCACAATGGAAGAAAATTTAAACACATTAACTTTTGTGGAAAGTAATGGAGAAAAAGGAATCAAAATACTATACGGAATCAGTTAAGCTTACAGATGGAGGAACTGTGTTTAAGTTGGAAATTCAAAGACAATTTGAAGAACAAAATAAACTAAATGTCAATTTAAAAGGCGAGTTAGCGGCTTTAAGAGACATTGTGACATTAGCTCGAAACGAAATTGTACAAGGAATTAATGTATTTAACAAAATGGAATCAATGTCGTTTGTTGAAAAATTTAGACCAGGAATACATGAACCAGTGTTATTCTGGGACAGGATTCTGCTGTATGCGGGATATAAAGAATGGAATAACGACAAAACATTACAGATGTTTCCGTTCTTTATAAACGATGCGGAGTTTCAATGGTTTAGACATCTAGCGGGTGGAGAAAAAGTTACATTAGCACATTTGAAGGCTTCATTTCTGAAAAAGTTTTCGGATAAGGAGGAAAACTAATGGATTGTCTTCAAGAGGTTGGCGGAGAGGATTCAAAAGCCGAGGGAAAAAGTGAAAGACTATATTGAGGATGTGATGTACCTTTGTAGACAGGTGGGAGAAGGGGACGACCACCAGCAACGGAAAGTCATGGCTGGACTTCTTCCAGAGATTAGAAAGTTTGTAGTGGGACAAAGGCCAACAACATTGGACGAGATAGAGAGATACGCCAAGATTGCAGAAGGTCTGGAAACGCCAGAAGAGGTGTCGAAGCTGGAGATGATGAACAAAATGTTTGAGAAATTGAAGATGGATCAGCTCCGGGAAGAAGTAAGCGGGGTACAAGATGAACGCAGTCGGAGTAGGGAACGTAGAGTGTCATTCCAAGAAAACGCGGACGGTAACTATCGCCAAGGTCGTCGTGATAGTCGCGAGAGATACAATTATTATCAACGACCTCAATACGAAAATCGCGAACGGTTCGGTTACAAAAGACCAACACGATTCGGAAGTTCAGGAAGAGGAGATAACGACAGACCACAAAGAAACGTGAATCGCGGACAAGGTGAAAACTATCGCCCACAAAGAGATGGTAGTCGCGAGCGGAGTGACTATGGTCAGCAGAATAGAAATCGCGAACGTGAAGGACCATTCCGTTCAAGATCGCTGACGCCGAGAGATAATCGCGAGCGTTCCAATCCAGAGAGAAATAACGCTAACCAGAACAACTGGCAGAATCGAAAGGCAAAGTGCTATAGGTGTGGTAAGTACAATTGTTTATTATGTAGCTGTCAAGCGAGAAACGTAAGATGTTTTTACTGTAACAACATTGGTCACTTTGAAGTGTGCTGCAGAAAAAAACAGTCTTTTTTAGAGCAAGCGGGAACCTGTCGTCGAAATTAGATCATCCCCCATCGGAAACAAATGACAGTGACATATATACGATTCCATCTCCAAATTCTGATATTAATAATAGAATAAAATTGTATTTAGAACGTTTAAGCATATTAGCCCTTGTTGACACTGGTGCTTCAGTGTCACTTTTAAATTATAAGGATTACAAAAGATCTAAAGTTTTTAAGAAAGCACCATTACAAAACACAACAATAAAAAATATTAAAGGTGTGAATGGCGTAAAATCATCTGTGCTTGGAAAAGTAGACATATCTGTAAAAATTGCAAATGTATTGATCCCGCACGAATTTCTGGTTGTAAAAGATATCCAATATGATTTAATATTGGGACTCGATTTCATGAAAAGCACAAAAGCCGAAATATCATTCAATGATGGATATTTTTCGATATATGATGACTTTGCTAAAGTGCCTCTTCAAATTTTTCAGGAACACTAACCATTTGTGTTGTATTACACAAAAGAAAGCATTAATATTTCTCCCGAATCCGTGTCAGTGATAACTTTACATCCAAAAACAACCCAGGAACATGATGTTGTGTTATTAAATCCAGTAAGAAAATTATTTAATACTTATAATGCAATCGGAGCAAAAACAGTTAGTTCAACTATAAATAATATTTGTTATTTTCAAATAATGAACCCAACGAAAAATGAAATACAAATACCGGCGCAAACAATCATAGCATCGACAGAAATGATTAACGAAAATTACGAAATTCTAACATTTGACATTAATAACACAGAAGTTAAGACAACAAATTTGGATGCAAATGCCATTTTAACGGAAGAGGAGTAAATTCAAAACTAAAAGATATGGGAATTGAATTACCAGATTCTTTGAGTCAAGAGCAACTATACAAATTAAAGAGACTTATAATTAAATATGAATGTTGTTTTGCAAAAAATGTAAATGAAATAGTCAATTCTAAATTACCAGCATTTCATGATATTAAATTAACATCAGAGAAGCCAGTACAAAGTAATTATTATAGGCACAGCCCAGCGCAAACCGAAGAAATAAAACGTCAAGTAGAACAACTTGAAGAAGCAGGCATAATTGAGGAATCAGATAATATATATTTCGTTCACCATGTTTGCTAGTAAAAAAGGAAAGTCCGCCTGGATCAAAACAAGCTTTTAGACTTGTAGTGGACTATAGAAAGCTAAATGCACAGACCCTACCAATCAATTTTCCTTTAGTTCAGTTTCAGACGGTAGTAGATCAGCTTGGTGCTTCAAAATTTGAATACTTAACGAGTCTTGACTGTTTTCAAGGTTACCACCAGGTCAAGTTAAGTAAAACTGAAAAACAATACACTAGCTTTGTAACTGAATTTGGTCAATACACGTACAATTATTTACCATATGGTTTACGAAATGCACCGTCATGCTTTTCACGTTGTATGTCTCAACTTTTTCGTAAATATAACTCCAAGTTCCTTTTGGTATATATAGATGACATCTTAATATATTCAAAGACTTTTGAAGAACATCTGAACCATTTGGAACAAGTATTTGCAACAATTCAAAAAGCATATGTCAAACTTCGTGCCTCAAAATGCGAATTCATGAAAGAGAAACTGAAATATTTAGGGCATATATTTACAAAACAAGGTGTAGAAGCAGATAGTGCGAAAACGAACCTTATACGAAATTACGAAAGACCAACTACGGTTAAGGAGCTAAAGCAATTCTTGGGATTAGCACAATTTTACAAAAAGTTCATAAAAGATTTTAGCATAATTTGTAAACCATTACATGAATTGACCTCACAAAAACGAAAATTTCAATGGACAGATGAAGCACAACAAGCGTTTGACCAATTAAAACGAAAGCTGATAAACCCACCGATCTTACAATTTCCGCAATTTGACCGAAAGTTTTACTTATGGACAGATTCTTCAGATTTCGCAGTGGGCTTCGTACTAGGACAAAAAGATGAAAATGGTAGAAATACAGTAATATTGTATGGTGGAAAACAATTAAATAAATGTGAAAGGGCATGGTCATCAACCGAACGGGAATGTTTTGCGGTTTTTTATGCAATTAAACAATGTCATTGTTATTTAGCAGATAAGAACTTCACCATATATTCGGATCATCAAGCACTAACATCATTAACAAAAACTTCTCGAAATAATGGTAGACTAATGCGTTGGTCACTTTTGCTAAGTGGGTATGACTTTGACATAGAATACATACAGGGAAAACGTATGACAGATGCCGATTTTCTCAGTAGAATGTCATATGACATACATGAGGAGCAGTGTGATGATCATAATTTACAATTTGAGAAAATTACAACAAAACACAAACACAACTATCAGTAGCAGAAACGGACAGTTCGAACAGCTGTGCTTTTGGAGAGCAGAGTGGTAATCAAACTACTGGTGTAGATACGAAATCGACGTTGTTTCAGAATCGAACAGAAAATTGTTCGGAACAAGTCAATGTATTATCGTATTTATTCCAGGCAGAAAGTCAAGTCAATGACACAAATCCTTTAGAGATGATAACTCAGTTAACGAAGATCACTGCTGTCGAAATGTCTCGGTTTCAAGGAGAACACACTCAGTTAAAACCTTTGGTAAATTAGTTAATGACTGATGAATTACCATCGAATAACAAAAACAGTAAAGACATATTAATCGAATCACAAGATTATGTTCTTGATGATGGAATATTATTTCATTTCTATTACTCAAGAGGTAAACAAAGAGATATAACAAGTGCAACAAAACAATCAACAGTCATTCCGGCTACGTTGAAAGCAGAAATATTGAAGTCTTGTCATGACTGTTCTGCAAATTTTGGTGTAGAAAAAACATTTTTGCTCATACGATCGAAGTTCTTTTGGAAAAAACAATACCAAGATGTAAAAGACTATTTACAATCTTTTCACACTTGTCAGGTATCAAGCAGATACTACAATTTTGCTAAAGCACCACTATGTCCTTTAAAAGCGCCAAGTAGAGCATTTGAGTTATTGGAAGTTGATTTGGTTGGCCCGTTGCCAAAGACTCCAGAGGGGTATGAGCACATAATAGTATTTTGTGATCATTTCAGTAAATATCCCATCGCATATCCATTGAAGGCAACTGATACAAAAACTTTAGTACAATTATTTTATGACAATGTCATAAGCGTTTATGGACCCCCGACTTTTTTATTATCAGATAATGGGTCAAATTTGGTTTCAAAATTGATGCAAGCAATATGTAAAAGTTTCAATATACAGAAGATAAACTCTACCTCCTATCATCCAAAAACTCAAGGACTCGTAGAGCGACTCAACGGTATTATTGGTTCTGGACTGAGAAAACATTCAAACACAACACAAGACAACTGGCCAATGATAATCAGTCACATCTTATATGGATATAGAAGTGCACAATGTAAACCACATGGGAAGTATCCATTTGAAGTTCTTTATGGCTTTCCAATGACGACAATGGTTGAAAATGCATTCCTAATGTTAAACCAAATTTGCCAATCAAAGACAGACAAGTATTTGAAGAAATTCTAAAAGGTCATGAGATTACAAGACATTTAGCATATGAACAAATGAAAAGTTACAAAGAAAATTATACTCAGCAATATAACAAAAAATCTAAAACTCCAACCTTTCAAGTAAATGATAAAGTGCTTCTGAAAGAAGGTTATTACCTGGAAAATGTAAAAAATTAAGTCAAAGGTTCATTGGACCATTCAAAATTATTACAGTACATGACAAATTTACATAAACACTTCAACGTGTCTCGGATGGATACATTTTAAAGAAAAAGATTCATGCAAATCGATTAAAGTCATATTTTAACAGAGAATCTACAAAACTGCGTAGCAATATAGCAAAACAAATAAAAACCAGGATGCTACTATAAATAAGAGTTCAAATCGGAATAATGATATGTCAGATGTTTTCATAGCGAAACGACTATTAAGAAAGCGTACTATAAACAAACAGATCTTCTATGACGTGGAATGGTTAGACAAAACGGTATCAAGGGAGCCAGCTTCCAATATATTACATGCAAATCTGATAACTGACCTAAATCGGCGGCTGAGGAAAAGATATAAACGCTAGTGGGTAACATTTATGTCGCAAAACAAGGTTTTTGGTGACCAATTTGAAGGTGCATATTACTATAGTTAACGAATTAGCTGGCAATAGAGATAAATCAAATTATATGTACGAACTCAGGGTTGTCACAATTACAATATGGACAAGTTCAATGATGTTCATGTGTATACATGGTGAAACATTTGACGTCATTACTGCATTGTCACAGCTATTTACGTTATAATTGATCGAGACCTGTCGTAAAACACTGCAAACTGAGTTAATTTTGACATGCGACGTGTTTCCATTTAGGCAGGAGCATTTCGCCGCGTTTCATCAACAATCCCCTGGTTTGACATTTAACATACATATTAAAAACGCAAATTCACATCGAAGGCAAGTGCATATGCATGTTGGATCTTTCCATACTTGACTTGTTGTGGGAAAATGGTGTTCATAAATAAATAAGGGGAGGTAATGTTTAAGGTTAGTCATGACAAATTACATATGTGCCAATATAACAGTATGTTACTGGCAAGTGCACTTGAGAAAATGAAAAATAATTAGCAATGTTTTGGGAGTGTGACATTTTTATGTATTGATGATAGCAGCGATTGTCATGACACTAATATGTAGCGGTTTCACATATATATGTATTAAGGTAAAACGTTTAACAGCTATGATTGCTTTAATACATACGACCAACAGTGATAATGCGGAATCAATATTGAATTATACAATGTTTGTACATGAGAAAGGACAGCCAAATTGTCTGCTAATTCAGATACTTCAGATTATATAATTGCCATCAGTGTAGACACATTGATAATTGTGATATCAATCATAATTCTTATGCTTGCCGCATACGCAATTAAACGACGAAGATATATAATTCAATATGTACAAACATTGTGCTACAAACGAAATGTATGCACGGGATATTTTTAGAAATAAGAAATAATCATTTGATGTTTTGCAATGAAACTCACTCATTGTGAACTTTCTCCACGCGACATAGAACTGAGAATCGCAAATGATGCACTCATATGTCAGTTAATTGATTCACTGAGGCTGCATAAGTCACTTTTAAATAATGTTGTTACCATGAGATGGAATCCAAACATTACAATATGTGACCGATTGAATGACAAGCAAGTAGAGTTACCGTAGCAAATAAAACTAGGGTTTATTCAAGCACGCTTTCTAGGATTTGTTTTGCAAAGACCGTTTGAAGTAGATCTGTATACAAAACAAATGCAGGTTTGTGTGTATTTAACGCATGCAAATATATCACAAACGTGCAGTAAGGTAAATGAGAGAGTAAACACAGAATCTGAGTTCTAACGATTGGTTCCCGAACAAAAACATACAAATGTCCGAATTAGACAGTGGTATGTTTAAGCATGTGTACGAGTACCAGAGGTAATACTATATTGCCCCGAAGACACATGCCGAGATGTGGACACACTTGAGACAGGGCAATATATGTATTGACATAGTATCTGTATTATGTATGTATGTATTTATGTATTTATGATTAATTGTATGTCAATAGTTGTGTAGATTATATAATGATTGTGACCTTGATATATACATTATAGCGGGGAAATTACTATAAACAGTGCCCCATGTGTATATACATGAGAAGCCATTTTTGTTTTTAGATTGAGTACAAGCGAATGTTGACAGAAATATAGTATAAACTGAAAATTGGGTGAGGTAGGTTTGCTTTGATCCAAATTGTTTCTTGAAACATGTGGATTGTGACGTCAAATCCGCAGGTTGCCGAGAAAAAAAACATGGAACAATGCGTTTTTTATATCACATAAAAAAAAAAAAAGTATTGTTTGACGAAAAAGTGTACAAAACAGAAAAACAAGCAAGTCATTTGAGCCAGTGCCGTCGTTAAGTTCACAAACGAACGTGCATACAACCTGTATTGTGTTATTTTGACGGCCCTGTGCGATCAGAAGGGAGAAAATTCATAAACAATTTTAAATGACTATGCTATTACACGAGACATGCGTGTGTCAGTATATGTAAATATAGGCCCGTCGCATATACAAACTGTTTTGTGCAATTTAAACCATTAACAGAGGACTGGCAGACTTAACGTGACGTATGTATTTTAATATATATGTATTCATATATACATAATCTGCAACATTCAACGTCATTATCAGGTTGTCGTAGAGATTTACGGTACCATTGATCCAGAACTACACTAAGTACTTCCAGCCTATGCCTGTGTTTCTCATGCGCAGGCAACATTAAAACATGCCGCACGTTTCACTTTGTTTTGTTTTTTTCCGCTGGGGAATCCAGTGAAATTAAGACGTCGACTTCATCCAAAATATAGGCTGTTTATATTAGCAGGGAAATTTACAGGATAGCTGTTTCATGACAGTTTGTTGATATAACAACTAAGGTCACGAGGCTGCTTCTCATGGTGGCGGTTATAACAAATTTCAAGCGGCCATGTAATTTGTATTATACTAAAACTTACATGTTCACAAGTATTTTTGTATATTTGAGTATGGTGATTGATGTTTCATAGATATGGATATATCATTATCGTTGTTCTGAATTCATGTGGAGAGACGGTGAATTGAAATTCAATATATAATCACTTTTAAAATACATTTAGTGTCAATGTGATGGTGTATTTCATAGTCTCTTGTACATCAGACATCAGCATATTTGTAGTGTCAAATTTAATAAAAGATATTACGGGTTCGCAAAAGTAATTAAAAATAGTTATTGCGTTTTCAAGAAATAAATGGAAGAAGCAATGGCAACGGAGACATTTATTTCCTGAAAAATACGCATTATTGATTAGATATTGCATTGATAACGATTCTGGTGTTATGATATGCCGTAAAACTGGCATTTATAAGACAGGAGGCAACATAACGGAATTCTCAAATAAAAAACATAAGTGCATAAAATACAGTTGGTTCAAATGATGGTTTATCATAAAGAAAAATGTTAAGTAAGCATGTAACAAAGCATTATCATTAAAACTTAAGACTTAGACGTAAAAACAATTGTGTTTTGAAAAAGGTTTAGGCAAAGGAACAAATAATCATTAAATATGATGATATATATAGGTGCCTGATTGCAACATGCACTTGTGAATATCGGAATATCATTTCAAAAACGAAAATGATTAAAATATTTACATGCATTTATGATTTTGATAAATACGGGTACGTACTAGCTATATGTACCTATACGTATCAAATATTCGATGCAAAATACATAATCATATGATAGAATATGTAGTCTAAATCATGTTTTGAGTGTACCATTCTTGATAAAATGAAATATTGACAACATTTCGATTAGAATGCGGTATGAAAATACACGTATGTACATGTTATGTTATATCAACTACTATTATATTTTATGTCTATATCACTAAAATGAACTGATGGTGTATTTAAATAATCATTTTAGTAATATTTGTTGTTGACATGTAGTAGAAAATTTGGAGGATTGTATGCATGTAAATTCGAGATTAAGATAACTAAACAGTTGTTGCATGCGTCATTTTCTGGGTAAACAAATGAGATAGCGTGACTTATTCCAAATATTAGAGATTGAATAATGACTTCGATGATTTGAGGACAAATCATAAAGGGGTATAGGGGTATATGTTGGAAGTTGATTATTATAACAAGAACCAACAATGTAACGTATGGACAGAATTACACTATGTAACATTGATGGAGAATCATTAAGATTCGGTCCTTCACAATGGAAGAAACTTTAAACAGATTAACTTTTGTGGAGAGTAATGGATAAAAAGGAATCAAAATACTATACGGAACGAGTTAAGCTTACAGATGGAGGAACTGTGTTTAAGTTGGAAATTCAAAGACAGTTTGAAGAACAAAAGAAACTAAATGTCAATTTAAATAGCGAGTTAGCGGCTTTAAGAGACATTGTGACATTAGCTCAAAACGAAATTGTACAAGGAATTAATGTATTTAACAAAATGGAATCAATGTCGTCTGTTGAAAAATTTAGACCAGGAATACATGAACCAGTGTTATTCTGGGACAGGATTCTGCTGTATGCGGGATATTGCAGATGTTTCCGTTCTTTATAAACGATGCGGAGTTTCAATGGTTTAGACATCTAGCGGGTGGAGAAAAAGTTACATTAGCACATTTGAAGGCTTCATTTCTGAAAAAGTTTTCGGATAAGGAGGAAAACCAATGGATTGTCTTCAAGAGGTTGGCGGAGAGGATTCAAAAGCCGGGGCAAAAAGTGAAAGACTATATGGAGGATGTGATGTACCTTTGTAGACAGGTGGGAGAAGGGGACGACCACCAGCAACGGAAAGTCATGGCTGCACTTCTTCCAGAGATTAGAAAGTTTGTTGTGGGACAAAGGCCAACAACATTGGACGAGATAGAGAGATACGCCAATATTGCAGAAGGTCTGGAAACGCCAGAAGAGGTGTCGAAGCTGGAGATGATGAACAAGATGTTTGAGAAATTGAAGATGGATCAGCTCCGGGAAGAAGTAAGCGGGGAACAAGATGAACGCAGTCGGAGTAGGGAACGTAGAGTGTCATTCCAAGAAAACGCGGACGGTAACTATCGCCAAGGTCGTCGTGATAGTCGCGAGAGATACAATTATTATCAACGACCTCAATACGAAAATCGCGAACGGTTCGGTTACCAAAGACCAACACGATTCGGAAGTTCAGGAAGAGGGGATAACGACGGACCACAAAGAAACGCGAATCGCGGACAAGGTGAAAACTATCGACCACAAAGAGATGGTAGTCGCGAGCGGAGTGACAATGGTCAGCAGAATAGAAATCGCGAACGTCAAGGACCATTCCGTTGAAGATCGCTGACGCCGAGAGATAATCGCGCTCATTCCAATCCAGAGAGAAATAACGCTAACCAGAACAACTGGCAGAATCGAAAGGCAAAGTGCTATAGGTGTGGTAAGTACAATTGTTTAGCATATAGCTGTCAAGCGAGAAACGTAAGATGTTTTTACTGTAACAACATTGGTCACTTTGAAGTGTGCTACAGAAAAAAACAGTCTTTTTTAGAGCAAGCGGGAACCTGTCGTCGAAATTAGATCATCCCCCATCAGAAACAAATGACAGTGACATATATACGATTCCATCTCCAAATTCTGATATTAATAATATTAATAAAATTGTATTTAGAACGTTTAAGCATATCAGCCCTTGTTGACACTGGTGCTTCAGTGTCACTTTTAAATTATAAGGATTACAAAAGATCTAAATTTTTAAGAAAGCACCATTACAAAATACAACAATAAAAACTAGTAAAGGTGTGAATGGCGTAAAATCATCTGTGCTTGGAAAAGTAGACATATCTGTAAAAATTGCAAATGTATTGATCCCGCACGAAATTCTGGTTGTAAAAGATATCCAATATGATTTAATATTGGGAATCGATTTCATGAAAAGCACAAAAGCCGAAATATCGTTCAATGATGGATATTTTTCGATATATGATGACTTTGCTAAAGTGCCTCTTCAAACTTTTCAGGAACACGAACCATCTGTGTTGTATTACACAAACGAAAGCATTAATATTTCTCCCGAATCCGTGTCAGTGATAACTTTACATCCAAAAACAACCCAGGAACATGATATTGTGTTATTAAATCCAGTAAGAAAATTATTTAATACTTATAATGCAATCGGAGCAAAAACAGATAGTTCAACTATAAATAATATTTGTTATTTTCAAATAATGAACCCAACGGAAAATGAAATACAAATACCGGCGCAAACAATTATAGCATTGACAGAAATAATTAACGAAAATGACGAAATTCTAACTTTTGACATTAATAACACAGAAGTTAAGACAACACATTTGGATGCAAATGCCATTTTAACGGAAGAGGAAGTAAATTCAAAACTAAAAGATATGGGAATTGAATTACCAGATTCTTTGAGTCAAGAGCAACTACATAAATTAAAGAGACTTGTAATTAAATATGAATGTTGTTTTGCAAAAAATGTAAATGAAATAGTCAATTCTAAATTACCAGAATTTTTCGTTCACCATGTCTGCTAGTAAAAAAGAAAAGTCCGCCTGGATCAAAACAAGCTTTCAGACTTGTAGTGGACTATAGAAAGCTAAATGCACATGCCCTACCAATCAATTTTCCTTTAGTTCAATTTCAGACGGTAGTAGATCAGCTTGGTGCTTCAAAATTTGAATACTTAACGAGTCTTGACTGTTTTCAAGGTTACCAACAGGTCAAGTTAAGTAAAACTGCAAAACAATACACTAGCTTTGTAACTGAATTTGGTCAATACACGTACAATTATTTACCATATGGTTTACGAAATGCACCGTCATGCTTTTCACATTGTATGTCTCAACTTTTTCGTAAATATAACTTCAAGTTCCTTTTGGTATATATATATGACATCTTAATATATTCAAAGACTTTTGAAGAACATCTGAACCATTTGGAACAAGTATTTGCAACAATTCAAAAAGCATATGTCAAACTTCCAGCCTCAAAATGCGAATTCATGAAAGAGAAACTGAAATATTTAGGGCATATATTTACAAAACAAGGTGTAGAAGCAGATAGTGCGAAAACAAACCTTATACGAAACTACGAAAGACCAACTACGGTTAAGGAGCTAAAGCAATTTTTGGGATTAGCACAATTTTACAAAAAGTTCATAAAAGATTTTAGCAAAATTTGTAAACCATTACATGAATTACCCTCACAAAAACGAAAATTTCAATGGACAGATGAAGTACAACAAGCGTTTGACCAATTAAAATAAAAGCTGATAAACCCACCGATCTTACAATTTCCGCAATTTGACAGAAAGTTTTACTTATGGACAGATTCTTCAGATTTCGCAGTGGGCTTCGTACTAGGTCAAAAAGATGAAAATGGTAGAAATACAGTAATATTGTACGGTGGAAAACAATTAAATAAATGTGAAAGGGCATGGTCATCAACAGAACGGGAATGTTTTGCGGTTTTTTTATGCAATGAAACAATGTCATTGTTATTTAGCAGATAAGAACTTCACCGTATATTCGGATCATCAAGCACTAACATCATTAACAAAAACTTCTCGAAATAATGGTAGACTAATGCGTTGGTCACTTTTGCTAAGTGGGTATGACTTTGACATAGAATACATACCGGGAAAACGCATGACAAATGCCGATTTTCTCAGTAGAATGTCATATGACATACGTGAGGAGCAGTGTGATGATCAAAATTCACAATTTGAGAAAATTACAACAAAAACACAAACACAACCATCAGTAGCAGAAACGGACAGTTCGAACAGATGTGCTTTTGGTGAGCAGAGTGGCAATCAAACTACTGGTGTAGATACGAAATCGACGATGTTTCAGAATCGAACAGAAAATTGTTCGGAACAAGTCAATGTATTATCGTATTTATTCCAGGCAGAAAGTCAAGTCAATGACACAAATCCTTTAGAGATGATAACTCAGTTAACGAAGATCAGTGCTGTCGAAATGTCTCGGTTTCAAAGTGAAGACACTCAGTTAAAACATTTGGTAAATTATTTAATGACTGATGAATTACCATCGAATAACAAAAACAGTAAAGACATATTAATCGAATCACAAGATTATGTTCTTGATGATGGAATATTATTTCATTTCTATTACTCAAGAGGTAAACAAAGAGATATAACAAGTGCAACAAAACAACTAGTCATTCCGTCTACGTTGAAAGCAGAAATATTGAAGTCTTGTCATGACTGTTCTGCACATTTTGGTTGTAGAAAAAACATTTTTGCTCATACGATCGAAGTTCTTTTGGAAAAAAACAATACCAAGATGTAAAAGACTATGTACAATCTTGTCACACTTGTCAGGTATCAAGCAGAGACTACAATTTTGCAAAAGCACCACTATGTCCTTTAAAAACGCCAAGTAGAGCATTTGAGTTATTGGAAGTTGATTTGGTTGGCCCGTTGCCAAAGACTCCAGAGGGGTATGAGCACATAATAGTATTTTGTGATCATTTCAGTAAATATCCCATCGCATATAATGGGTCAAATTTGGTTTCAAAATTGATGCAAGCAATATGTAAAAGTTTTAATATACAGAAGATAAACTCTACCTCCTATCATCCACAAACTCAAGGACTCGTAGAGCGACTCAACGGTATTATTGGTTCTGGACTGAGAAAACATTCAAACACAACACAAGACAACTGGTCAATGATAATCAGTCACATCTTATATGGATATAGAAGTGCACCATGTAAACCACATGGGAATGTCTCCATTTGAAGGTCTTTATGGCTTCCCAATGACGACAATGGTTGAAAATGCGTTACCTATTGTTAAACCAAATTGGCCAAACAAAGACAGACAAGTATTTGAAGAAATTCTAAAAGGTCATGAGATTTAGCATATGAACAAATGAAAAGTTACAGAGAAAATTATACTCAGCAATATAACAAAAAAATCTAAAACTCCAACCTTTCAAGTAAATGATAAAGTGCTTCTGAAAGAATGTAGGTTATTACCTGGAAAATGTAAAAAATTAAGTCAAAGGTTCATTGGACCATTCAAAATTATTACAGTACATGACAAATTTACATATACACTTCAGCGTGTCTCGGATGGATACATTTTAAAGAAAAAGATTCATGCAAATCGATTAAAGTCATATTTTAACAGAGAATCTACAAAACTTTTGCGAGAAAATAGCAAGACAAATAAAAACCAGGATGCTACTGTAAATAAGAGTTCAAATCGGAATAATGATATGTCAGATGTGTTCATAGCGAAACGACTATTAAGAAAGCGTACTATAAACAAACAGATCTTCTATGACGTGGAATGGTTAGACAAAACGGTATCGAGGGAGCCAGCTTCCAATATATTAGATGCAATGATAACTGACCTAAATCGGCGGCTGAGGAAAAGATATAAACGCTAGTGGGTAACATTTATGTCGCAAAACAAGGTTTTTGGTGAATAATTTGAAGGTGCATATTACTATTGTTAACGAATTAGCTGGCAATAGAGATAAATCAAATTATATGTACGAACTCAGGGTTGTCACAATTACAATATGGACAAGTTCAATGATGTTCATGTGTATACATGGTGAAATATTTGACGTCATTACTGCATTAACACAGCTATTTACGTAACAATTGATCTAGACCTGTCGTAGAACACTGCAAACTGAGTTAAGTTTGACATGCGCGGCTACGGTCTGCATGCGACGTGTTTACATTTAGGCAGGATAATTTCGCCGTGTTTTATCAACAATCCCCTGGTTTGACATTTAACATACATATTAAAAACGCAAATTCACATCGAATGCAAGGGCATATGCATGTTGGACATTTCCATACTTGACTTGTTATGGGAAAATGGTGTTCATAAGTAAATAATGGGAGGTAATGTTTAAGGCTAGTCATGTCAAATTACATATGTGCCAATATAACAGTATGTTACTGTCAAGTGCACTTGAGAAAATGAAAAATAATTAGCAATGTTTTGGGAGTGTGACATTTTTATGTATTGATGATAGCAGCGCTACAAAATATCAACGTTTAATCTGTGTGTTTCATGACTCTTGTGAAGTTATAGAACATATATCATTTCAAGGTTGGAACTTTATGTACAATTCTGGTGGTGCTGGTGCTAGTTCATTTCGTCAATGCAACAAAGACAAGACTAAATTATGGAGTTATATTTCGAGAAGAAGGAAAAATGGATATTAATTCTCATTCATGGAAGCACATAATTGAAATTCCCTTTCCAATACGTACATAATTCAATTATACTATTTTCAACAACATTAATTGTGAGTTTGAATGTGGAATTTTAGTTGCGACCCTATATACAATAGAAAATTTCGAACACGAATTACAAGAATTTTATCAAAATTATACAGCTTTGATAGATCTGTTAATACCGGAAACAGACGATTCCAAAGCAAAACGAGGCCTCATTAACATTGGGGGTACAGTTTTAAAGGGGTTGTTTGGACTCAGCACTGAAGATGATAATAACAAACTTCATAAATTTGTCAGAAAAATTGCAAATCGGGAAGTTGCAGTTCGAAGGGTTAATGGAGGACACTGGTAAATGGAGTGTCAGATATTGACACAGACCTGTGATAATATGCTAAATATGACAGTGAGATATGGGCTACCGACCACTAAAAAGCTCTTAGGACCTTAGAGACCCGTGTAGATCTGATCATCATGTGTGGTCATGCTATCCAAGATTGATCAAAACTGTTATTCAGTGTATAATCAGATTATGTGAATAGCTGGTAAAAACTAATCATTCTCAGTGATATTTATTGAAACCTTTACATACTTCTGAAATTATTCAGGCATGCAACCTTTCCTCTTTTATGAGCAATCAGACATTTGTTTACCCCCAACAGACAAGAGGGGACATTGCGTTAGCCATGTGTGTGTGTGTGTGTGTGTACGTGCGTTAGTAACTCCTTTCATTTGTGTCGCGCCCGCTTGCGAAAAGCGCGAATATAGTCGGCACACTGCCGTATGTACGTCCGTACGTGCATATGTATGTGGGCTATACTGGAGTCAGGTTGTCCGCCCGTCTGTCCGGTCCGTCACTAAACTTAACATCGGAGAAATCGGTTATAACATTTATTTCCTTCATAGAAAATTCTTAATATTTCACACATGCATTCCTCTAAGGCTCTACTATCATGCTGTGAAAAATTAATGAACGTCCGATCCCCACTGATCCCGAGGTCAAGGTCACATACTTGGTCTCTTTACAAAACTTAACATCGGATAAATCGGTTATAACTGCATAACAAGAAATTACATCCAAATGCACCATTTTATTTTTACAAATTGCAAGCAGTTTGGGCTTTATACTGCTATTTACTATCATAGATTGTGATAAACAGGGGAGATACATTTGGTAATGGATTTATCTGAGACCCAGTTCTGTTAAATCTGCTTGTCATGTTTGCTGACCATTGTCTACCATACCACCTACATGTAGGTGTCCCTCTTAATTTGTCTACATTCCATTCTATGTACGCACAAAATGAAATTTCCAGACGATCATGCACTTACGAACATTTAGCCGTATGAAGTTTAATGAAACAGCCCCCAGAGCCTCCCATGTTTACCAGTCAATCACTATACTATAGTGTGGCTAGAAAGAAAAATATTCACTGGTCGAAAACATCAAAATCACTATGTCGGTCAGTGCCCAATTTGCAGGCTGTACATGTATGTGCATTGCTATGCGATGTATGATATTATTACTTGTTACCGTATTGTTGTTGCATATAAACCTTGTTGTTATTCTGTAGCCGATTTCACCAACATTGCAAAATATACTTATCTTGCTAATTACACTTTGAGGGAAACAATTTCAATTTAAGGATAATTTTATTAATTTGTATTATACTGAATTGATTACATTATCACAGCAATTTTGGCTTTGATAATGTAATACATTCAGTATAATAATTCTGCATACTTTTAATCCTCAAAAACATGCAGTCGTTAGTTCTATATGAAATAATGCATTTTGTGAAAAATAAAAGATTGCTCCTAGAAAGTACACTTTGCTAGATAAGTATACTTTGCAAATTTTATGAAATCGGCTACTGGTATTTTTCTGCCTGTAATCATGTTCATGTTATTTATTGCAGCAAACAGCAATATAATGTAATAAATTCTAATACGAGTCAAACCTAAAGATATGACATTAAACATTCAATATTTACCATGGAATTTCAATTCTGACATTGGCGAAAGCTAGCTGGATATAGCTGTGTATGTCTGTGAAATTTGTTGAGTTGTTTGCAAGTATCGATGTCACGTTTAGCCTATTTTCTTTTACATTTTAGAACAGTAGTTCATAATACATGTATATTTCACAGTCCAGTCCAATCAAACATCCCCATTTGTTGTTTTCTATACTAAACTGTTGTGTTTCTTTTAATTGTATAACGTTTTCTTGTCAGTGATTCTGTTAATCAACGTCTAATTTCCCACAGACAGGCACATTTACCCCTCTGACTGGCTTGAAATGCACTGGTTGTTGATTTACTGTCTGTTTCACGAAAGCTGCCCAAATTTTACGGCTATATAAACAATGCAAAAACAACATTTCTTTCGATACTATTAACTTTTATGAAAATTCAAGAATGAGCCTTCTTTTTATTTTGTAAAATTTGGTCAAATATTGATTTTATTGAGAAAAATGATTTCTCAATGGGAATTTAACATGGAGGAAACGAGCTGGAGAACCTGGAGATGTCGAAAAACATTTTGATAATTGTCTCTGATATACGGCTGGATAGCTTGGAAATAGTCGAGTCATGGGATTGGTTTGGTTCTACTAACGATTTTTGATTGATTTTTGTAGTTTAGTGTGTCAGTAATTGCAACCCGAATGATGCCACGCTGTCGTCATTGAGTAATTTCCAGAATTCAAGATGGCGTCCAAAATGGCGGCCAGAATAGGATAATACTCAAAATCGAAGTATTGAGGCCAGTCAAGGGAACAACATTGATATAATACAGACACATATGTTTGCAATATCATGTATCAAGCTATGGACGATATGTTTCAAGATCGAGATGACAATGAATATGACACAAAGACAAAAAAACACCAGGAAAATGATGTTGGTCTGGAGATACTTGGGGAACGCAAATGTGTGTATATCACAAGTGTCATATACATCGCGTGGATTTTTTGTTTCATGTGGAAAATTTTAAGTGACAGAAGTAAAGCAACAAAAACTCCACACGGCAAATATTGAATGAGTGAAACTACAATAGATAACAAGATACCCAAACAAGAAACTAATTAGCTAGGAGACTTTAAAAAACGCGGCACAAACATGCACTCGGCGATCCATGATAATCTCCAGCCGAACATGGCTTGCAAACTTACGATGATTACAAAATGGTGGGGTGGGGGGGGGCACAATTAATACCCAAGAGGCAAACTGTGTCAATTGTCGAAATGATATGAAAACGTGTTCAAAACGCACAAGGGATCGGGAAAAAAATAATATCGCAGGAAGAAAGCAATGGGTAAATAGAGGACAATATACACAAAGGAGACATATAAACCCAAAGAACAACCAATGCACTACATTATGACAAACACATTATACGTACACATCTGTGGTCGAGCAACTTCGTTGATGTGAATTACAAGACAGAGCCAATTGATTCTCAGCTAATTTTTAGCTCGACTATTCAAAGAATAGTTATTAGCTATGCTATTCAAAGAATAGTTAGAGCTTATGTAGTCACCCTGGCGTCGGCGTCGGCGTCACCGTCACGTCTTGGTCAAGGTTTTTAGTCAAGCTTGTAAATGGAATACTCCTGGCCCTACACCCACCATACTTGGACAACTTCATCTCCTAGTGATTTACAACAACAACCCCTGACCCATATTTGACCTTGACCCACATTTAACATTGAATTACTTAGTTAATTCCCCTTGGTTAAGGTTTTTAGTCAACCTTGGTTAAGGTTTTTAGTCGAGCTTGTACATGGAATACTGTTGTGCATACATACACCATACTTGGACAACCTTTACTCATATGGATGTACATCAATAACACCTGATCTATATTTGACCTTGACCTACGTTTCCTCTTCAATTACTTAGTTAATTCCCCTTGGTTAAGGTTTTTAGTCAACCTTGTAGATTGAATACTCCTGGCCCTACACCAACCATACTTGGACAATTTCATCTCCTAGTGATGTACATCAACTTACCCCTGACCTATATTTGACCTTGAATTGCTTAGTCAATTCCCCTTGGCTAAGGTTTTTAGTCAAGTTTGAAGATGGAATACTCCTGGCCCTATACCAACCATACTTGGACAACTTCATCTCCTAGTGATGTACAGCAACAACCCCTGACCTATATTTGACCTTGACCTACATTTAACCTTGAATTACTTAGTTAATTCCCCTTGGTTAAGGTTTTTAGTCAACCTTGGTTAAGGTTTTTACTCAAGCTTGTACATGGAATATTATTGTGCATACAGCATACAGACACCGTACTTGGACAACCTTTTCTCATTGGGATGTACATCAATAACCCCTGACCTATATTTGAACTTGACCTACATTTAGCCTTGAATTACTTGCTTATTTCCCCTTGGTTAAGGTTTTTAGTCAAGCTTGTATATGGAATACCCCTGGGCCTACAGCAACCAAATTTGGAAAACTTCATCTAGTGATGTACATCAATAACCCCTGACCTATATCTGACATTGACCTACATTTAACCTTGAAGTACTTACTTAATTTCCCTTGGTTAAGATTTTTAGTCAACCTTGGTTAAGGTTTGTATGCAGGCCGCCGCCACCTTGTTTATCAAGCTATGTGTACATCGACAACCCTCGTAGTCGAGCTGTGCTGTTCTCCTACAGCTCTTGTTGTTATTCTTGTTAATTTGTGGATGAAGCAATTGCCTTCTGTTGCTAGTGGTCTGTTTTTAGGTGGGGGTGGTGTGAGTTGTGATGTTAAAATCGGCATACAACTGATATTGAACTATATAATACAAGTGAATGTTAAAGTAGAACAGGGTGTAGAACAGGGTGTCCCTTCAGGTACCATCTCCCCCATGTTATAGGTGTTTGTCCGAGTAGAGCAACGAATCGATAGCGCCTATGTCACGGGAAAACCCGCGGTATACCGATACGGGACCAGCGATCGATATTGCCCGCGACTACGTACGTACTACCTCGTTCGCGTATGCTGTCCGCGAAAACGTTCGAGCGTTACATCACCGAACCCGCGGACGAACGAGTACGCGCGTACGAACGCGTACGCGGGGATGAAAGCGAACCTGCGTATTTTGGCTGCCCAGCTGCCCCGTACACCCAGGTACACCCAGGCAGTCTGTGATTTTGTGGGGTTAAAAAAACGTTAGTAGTACCATACTGCAAGGTTCACCCTAAATTCGACTAAAATGATGTAACTAAGAAAACAAACTACATTTTTGAAAATTGGTCCACTATTTCTGAAATTAAAAATATTTCCCCATGCTAAATCCCCATAGACATCACTCTATGGAGATGTTTATGGGGATTTAACATGTGGAAATAGTTTGTTCGCAATACAATCAACATTGGACCAACTTGCACGAAATAAAAACGCCCATTCTTAAATAAAATTTAATCTTGTGGGCAGTCTGGGCAGGTTTCGTGAAGCAGACCGTAGTTGTATCCACTCGCTGACAGGCAGGGGAGGAAATAGTGGTGGTCCATGTTCGTTAATACATTAGTAACACTTTCTGTTTTCACTATATCTCTTTAAATATAAAGGGGCATATCAGGATTTTTTTGAAAAAAATAGTATTAAAAAATAAAAACGTGTTTTCATCATAGCCCTGTGTGAAGTGGTTTAATTGAAGATATATTGAAGCGACCCCGCCAGCCATTTGGTGTAATTTCATCATGTTTTATCAATTCAAACTTTCTCCGATTGTTGGCGACTGTGAGAGGCTATTAATCTACTTCAAAGACTTACCCCAACCCATTTCACATGCCTGGTGATTCACAAACACTCCTAGTTCATCTGTATCGTCCTCATAGTTCACATAACCCATTTTATCCGTTATATTTAATATCAGTTCTACCACACTATCCAGACGAGTTGAAGACCGCCGCCATCTTTCACTAACATTCCTCGGGAAATCCCGTATGTTCCCGGATAATCCGATCACACGTTCTGACCAATCAGCTATGCGGGA
Source organism: Conchocele bisecta (assembly GCA_029237695.1). Lineage (NCBI taxonomy): Eukaryota > Metazoa > Mollusca > Bivalvia > Lucinida > Thyasiridae > Conchocele > Conchocele bisecta. Next base: position 15,357,320 of record CM055267.1, on the reverse strand, counting down.
CAAATTTCATATTTCGTCAAAGTGGGAAAGTCCCGGTATCCTATTACACATTCCAACCAATCCACTGTGCGGGTTCAGGGACAACTTTCACATATTGTCCGCGGATTCCAAATATGGTGCTCATTGTCCTAATGTTGTCCTCGGAGTCTTTACGAGCCAATCAAAGGGCTGGATTTGCGGACAACGTCCGGACTGAAGGCTATAAATACAAGTGAGCGCACAGCGTCCAGTTGACATTCGTCCCGAGGACAACTCACAAACGCACCCAATATCCGACCCTCACCCAAACCCGACATATTTAACCAAACCTAATCCACAACTACAGTACCAGTGGTGCGTATTTCCCTGTATCTTGGTTTCCAATTGGCCACAGATTATCTAGACCGTAGACATTTAGTAACCCGTACAATTCCCAGTACCCATTACCCCACCAACTAATTTCCCGCCCCCCCCCACCCACCACGCTCTATGATCCCCACCCCCGCTGTGTGAAACAAACCCCACACCCAGCTTATGATCCCCACCCCCGCTGTGTGATTCCCCCACCCAGCTTATGATACCCCACCCCTGCTGTGTGATCCCCACAACCAGCCTGTGATACCCAACCATGCTGTGTGATTCCCCACCCACTGTGTGAAGCCCACCCCCGCTGTCGTGATCCCCCCACCCACCCAGCTTATGATACCCCACCCTGCTGTGTGATCCCCACAACCATGCCTGTGATACCCAACCATGCTGTGCGATTCCCCATCCCCGCTGTGTGATTCCCCAACCCAGCTTATGATCCACCCCCCCCCGCTGTATGATCCCCACCCCACCCCCGCTGTGTGATTTCCCCACCCAGCTTATGATACCCCACCCCCGCTGTGTGATCCCCACCCCCGCTGTGTGACCCCCACCCAGCTTATGATACCCCACCCCGCTGTGTGATCCCCACCCCCGCTGTGTGATCCCCACCCCCGCTGTGTGATTCCCCACACCCCAACTTATGATACCCCACCCACCCCCGCACCCCCGTGTGAACCCCACCCCCGCTGTGTGATCCCACACACCCCCCTTCCCCGTGTGATGACACCCCCCACCCTGCTGTGTATTCCCCCCAACCCCAGCTTATGTATACCCCACCCCCGCTGTGTGATCCCCACCCCCGCTGTGTGATCCCCCACCAGCCTAGATACCTACCCAACCCCGCTGTGTGATACCCAACCGCGTGCATGAGACCCATTCCAGTTGTGTGTTGACTGGTTGTGTCTATTACATGAATCGCCGATCGAAGTTGTCCCTTATGTCTCCTCCCGCAGTCGCCCAGGTTTAATTATTTAAAACATCGCTCATGCCCTCATATTAGACATTGTCATCACTCCACATCATTGTTTTATCACAATTTGTAATCAATCTGTTTTCACTTATATTCGTTGTTACCATTACTCATGTTTCACCAAAATATCAGGTATAACTGAATTGCTGCCACTGTTATGATTTGATCTCCAAGCAGTTAGTTAAGTTGTCCATATACCCCTGCTTCACGAAGGCCCGCTACCATTTCCCAAAAGTGAAGGTACGCTACCAACACCCCTAAACTCCATTGTATTAAGGACAGACCGAGAGAGAGGGACGCTACAATAAGACCATACTAGGACCTCCGACATGTTTTTCAGGATATTATATGTGTTTTCATCATGGCCCTGTGTAAAGTGCTATAATGAGATATATGATGATACTAGGACAACAGAGTTGTTTCAATTTTCACCGATATCTACGGCAGCTTAAAAGGGACATGCGCACTTATTTTTCTATGTTGTTCCCACGACATAGCATCTCGATACCACAACATAGCATCTCGTACCCACGAGATAGCATCTCGTTACATACATCGGGTACATAAATTAATAACATCTTGGCTAAATGAATTCATTGCACCAATTGAGTGGATGCATGTGGTGTTCGCCAGAAAAGTGGAACACAAGCATTGTGAAAACACTCCATTTGAACATTTATTTGTCAATACGTCCGATTTTATCTTTTTTATAAAATAAAGCACTTTTGATATATAACGTATGAAATTGCATGGCTATATTGGCTGACAGGTTCATCGGTATGCTTGCTTAGGAAGAGCTATTAGAAACAATTTTATTGTTACTATAAGGTAATCTAGTTGTATTGAAACACCAACTTGGAAGTCTGCTACATGTTGTGACACATGTGTGAGCGTGCAAGTATAAAGAATTTATAGAACATGTTACTTTATTCACAAGTAAAATATTGCTATAACAGTGTGCTCCCTATGGAGCTAGACTGAACTTAATTATATGACTTAATTCTTAAACGATAATTGCTATAATTTATATTTGACAGTTGTCTTGGACTTCTGCTATTGGAACACGTGTCTAATTACATAACAAGGTTACAAAAGAACACAATATTGACATAAATATTTGTGTTTTTTTTTTTAAATAAGTCAACGTGACATTTCATATTTTAATCATTACACAATATGATTGCCATTGCAAGGTAATTATGTCTCCGCCATGAATGGGGAGACATATTGATTTTGGCTTGGGTGTCCATCTGTCCGTCCGTCCGTCTGTCCAGGCCAACATCCAGGAGTTAAGACTTAAGGGGCGGAGCCTAAGACAATAGATTCCTTTGATTCATTCCGTATGCTCCTAATTCTATTGAAATTTAGGAGCTATTCCTTTGATCTTTTAAAGAACAAATAGCTCATAAACCAGAAAATTTGGAACGTCCGTCTGTCCGTCTGTTCGTCACAAAATTTGTGTCGTGCATATCTCCAAAAGTGTTTGAATTTGGGGTTTTAGAGGCGGATTCATCCAGTATTTACAGAGCTATGGTCCTTGACTAAGCAAAAATTGGGGATTTTCAACTTGTGTCGCGCGTATCTCCAAATGTATTTCAGTTAGAGTCGTGAAACTTTACAGGAATACTGGTCATCGTGTGAAGTTGCGCACCTGGGGTTTTAGATGCGGATTCATCCTGTATTTACGGAGTTATGGCCCTTGACTTAGCGAAAATTGGGGATTTTCAACTTGTGTCTCACGTATCTCCAAACTTTGTATTTCAGTTAGTCGCGAAACTTTACAGGAATACTGGTCATCGTGTGAAGTTGCGCACCTGGGGTTTTAGATAAGGATTCATCCAGTATTCACGGAGTTATGGCCCTTGACTTAGTGAAAAGTGGGGATTTTCAAATTGTGTCGCGCGTATCTCCAAAAGTATTTCAGTTAGAATCGCGAAACTTTACATGAATACTGGTCATCGTGTGAAGTTGCGCACCTGGTGTTTTAGATGCGGATGCATCCAGTATTCACGGAGTTATGGCCATTGACTTAGTGAAAAGTGGGGATTTTCAACTTGTGTCGCGCGTATCTCCAAAAGTATTTCAGTTAGTGTCGCGAAACTTTACAGGAATACTGGTCATCATGTGAAGCTGCGCACCTGGTACCTTAGATGCGGATTCATCCAGTTTTCATGGAGTTATGGCCCTTGACTTACTGAAAAGTGGGGATATTCAACTTGTCGCTTGTATCTTTAAAAGTATGCAGAACATACAAGGTAGCTACATATATGCTGTTGCTGCCTTAAATTCTACTTTTCCAAGTCCTGATAACATGCAGTGGTGGTATTGGGGGAGACATATGTTTTTGTCTGAAAACCAATCCTCTAGTTTATATCTGGCGGCCATCTAAAGCTTCTTCTATTGACACAATTGTCTAATATTGCATTTGAAAATTACATAAAACGTTCAATGTGTCCATAAACCTGAGATATGTATACTAATATGCCTAAATTAATCAATAGCCCCAGTAAGTATTATGCAATTTGCGCAGTATAAGGCAACGTGACTTTTTTTAAATATTTGGCGGCCATTTTTGACTTCTGCTATTGGCACAGTTATTTAATTATATTTCTAAGTTACTGAAAACGTTCAGTGTACATGTATTCCTAAATCAAATACATCTATACTAATTTACTATAATATGGCGCTAATATGCAGTTATATACTTAATTATCAACATAGAAAAAGAATTGCGCAGGTCCCTTTTAAGCTGCCGTAGATATCAGTATCAGACATAAGTATCAGGTTTTCTTTCTTGCTGAACATGATAGGAAATCAGATATTTACGTATTTGTTACCAAGTGTTATGTTGTCGTCGAGGGGTTAAAGTGACAGATATTCATGACGTAGGTAGTGAATTTGAATCGTAGGTTTGCATACATGTGTATATGTTATCTCCCTTAAGACATGGCGAGTACGACCCAGAAAGTGGGTGGTTGGTCGGGCGCACGAGACGGGTAGTTCAACGATCGGGGTTCATCCTTACCGGAATTCCGACTGTAGACCTGATTTGGCCCTCACATACGTCTTTGGCATTGTGTATGCGACAGTTGAATCTGGTTATACCCCTTACACGAGTATTACGATTATTCGTAACCCTACTTTAGGGGAAGGGGCCAAGTGATTTTGGTGTGGTATGGTCCTGACACCAGCTGTTGATAGGCCGTTAATCACCAATAAACAAACCAACAAACGACCAAGAAAATACTGCACTGTGGCAACTTATCCTATGGCATTTTGGTCTGTCTAAAACTCTACATATACTATTATCTATAGTTTTCACAGTTTTGGGCTCAGTTAAATTCTGTAAAATACGAATCAAGGCATTTCGCGTGTAAGAATACGGCAGCTATTATCTTTAGTTACCACAGTTAGATAGCAGGTAAACCTTTTCGCCAACCTAAGTCTGCCGCTCACATTCTACACGCTAACCCCCCCCCAACACCCCACCCCCTAGGTCTAGTCACATTCTAGGTCTGGTCTAGGTCTAGTGCAACCTGTTGCCTATATATAAAACGGAAACGTGTACAGCATATGGCGACTAAATAAATTATTTCGTAAACTTGAAAGTGGAACTTGGAAATGGGCTGTTTACATATATAGATGGTCTAGTAACATAAGGTCGTATGCTTATGTTACTAGACCATCGATATATGATATGTAACTACATGTATGTAACTGTGTCTGGAGAAAGAGGGCTTATGGGATTTGTGACCAGTGTAGCACCTCCTGATCAAATAGCACACTCGTGTAGCTCGATAATGATAGTATAGTGTTATAAGCATGACGGACGCTTCATTGATGGAATGGTGAACAGTGCAGATCCTGGTGAAACTTTGCGGATGCACAGGTTGATCTGGACCTGTGCTGGTCGCAAAACACATATTAGCTGAAAGCGGTATCACAAAGTGGTGGACCTATACCACTTGTGTCTCATACATGTATAAAATATACACTTAACGTTTACTAATAATTATCCACACGTTCCCACGAAATAACAATTCGTTCCCTCGAATTAACAATTCGTTCCCACGAAATAACAATTCGTTCCCTCAATTTAGAAATTCGTTCCCTCGAATTAACAATTCGTTCCCACGATATTACTGTTATGTTTTTAATGTTACGTTTAAAGCACGGATATGTAATTATGTGTAAGGCCGGAATAGGTGTGACTGTCCCTGTAGCTGCTATTGTAGTAGTTTAAATACAGTGTATTCCAGCAGCCTAGAAGTGTATATATACTGGCTTATAGGTTAGCAAATACATAACAATAACAATTCGTTCCCTCAATTTAACAATTCGTTTCCTCGAATTAACTATTCGTTCCCACGAAACAACAATTCGTTCCCTCAATTTAGCAATTCGTTCCTCGAATTAACAATTCGTTCCCACGATATAATTTAACTGTTACGTTTGTAATGTACAACACGTTTAAAGGTACATGCCCACTCAGTAGACACAACATTTTCTTTATATCAGAGACATCATATGAGACATTTTCTGGCAAAAAAAACATTCGTTCATAATTACCCCACGCATTGATTGGCATTATTACACACTTTATATCAGCTGTAAATATACACACGGATATCAGGGGCGATAACCGTGTTTCCTTAAAATGTTAACGGCCATTACTATTTATTCTCTGTATTTATTTTTTTGGTGTGCGATATCATACTTTATAATCTGTCGAAATTATTTTTTGTAATTAGTATAAATAATTAAAAAATATCATGCCTCATTTGCATATGAAAATTGCCTGATACAACCGCGCGTCACTATCAGTAAACTAAATATTACTAAATGCTTATATCTGTATATAGGGCACTCGTAATTTTAGAACTGGTGGGAAAGTGAAACAATTATACGATTATTGAATTCCTATAAATAACCTATTTTGCTACTGAGTGGGCATGTACCTTTAAAGCACGGATATGTAATTATGTGTAAGGCCGGAATAGGTGTCCCTGTAGCTGCTATTGTAGAGGTTTAAATACAGTGCATTCCAGCAGCCTAGAAGTGTATACTGGCTTATAGGTAGACAGTGTATGTATGTTAGCAAATACATAACAATTACAATTCGTTCCCTCAATTCAACAATTCGTTCCCACGATATAGAAATTCGTTCCTTCGAATTAACAATTCGTTCCCACGATATAACAATTCGTTCCGTGGAATTAACCATTCGTTCCCACGAAATGACAATTCTTTCCCTCAATTTAACAATTTGTTCCCTTGAATTAACAATTTGTTCACACGATATTATTAATCGTTCCCACGAATTAACTATTCGTTCCCGTGGGAACGAATTGTTAATTCGTTGGAACTAATTGTTAATTCGTGGGAACGAATTGTTATTTCGTGGGAACGAATTAATAATAAAAAAAACAAGAAATGCGTCTGTCGAACGCGGATGCCACCTGCAGCATATTTGAGAAACTGTGACAAAGTGGTTAACCGAAAAGTGTGACGGACGGACGGGCGGACGGACAGACGGACAGACGGATGGACGGACAGACGGACAGACGGACAGACGGACGGTCCAAACACTATATGCCACCCGTATGCTCTTCGAAACCCGGTGGCATAAAAATCTACGTCCCCGTACGTCTGTATATGATATTATGAATTGCTGTTGAACTGACGTAATGCCAAATGGTCGGCCAATTTAAGGTAGTTGTGCCCTTCTTGTAAAGACTATGCAAATATAATAAAAATAAAACCTAGTCATAGAACGGCAACTACTTACACCAATGAAGCATATGACATTTGTGTCCAATACGTTTTTATGCAGATGCTGCCAGCAAGGAAACAAGAGGTTAGGGGTGTGACCTAACACAACATATTCCTTTGATTTATTCCATAAGCTCATAAATTCTATTGATGTTTAGGTTTTTTTTCCGAATCCCCGCCCTCCCGCCCGCGGTCATGGATTATCTCCCCCTTCTCGACTTCGAATTTGGAAATTTTGCCTTCTGATTCGTAAAACTTTTAAACCGTAATAGCTACAGACCTGAAACTCGGTATGTAGCTTCCTTATGATGAGTAGATGCGCACAGTTTATTTCAATGTTTGATTCGAACCCATGGTCATGGATTATCCCCCCCCCCTTTTCAAGTTAGAAGTTGGCAATTTTCCCTTGTAACTCGTAAAACCTTTAAATAGTAATAGCTACAGACCTGAAACTTTGCATGTAGCTTCCTTATGATGAGTAGATGCGCATAGTTTATTTTGATTGTTGATTCGACACACAGGTCATGGATTAACTCCCCTTTTGCACTTGGACTTTTGCCGCGTTTATAATCAAAGCGATATATGGGACATCCGTGTTCTATGAACACATTTTCTAGTTATTGGTAGCAGCATCTGCATTATTACTTACATATCACGTGCATGTGGTTTATTTATGTCAGTCGCTACTATTTTATTAGTAGGTTTTTTTATTATATGTCCATTGACTTTACATGGGGCCACACAAAGGGTACAACTACCATAACTCGGTGATAATTGCGAACAACTGGCATAACAGAAAACCAAGGCCGCTCTACATGGTGTGTATGTAATAGTTTGTATGCACATAGATCAATGCTCAACTGTGGCTGTGTTTGTCTGTTTGTTTGTTGAGGTTTAACAGTATATCAACAGCTAAGGTCATTTAAGGCCGTGCACACATAGGAGGGGGGGGGTCCCAAAATCAGAACTGAATATTTACAATAAAAAAACAACAACTATATATTCAGCCCTGAAATCAGAATAATCCTGATCTGATGCCAGGTCCTCGCCACATCAGAATCACTTGGCCCCCTCCCGAAAGCACCAGGATCAGTAATAATCTTACTACTTTTATAATGGGCAACAACCCAATTAAACTCCCAGGTAACACAAGAGCCAAAGATAAAAACGTACCCGAGGGCCAAACCAGCCATACGTTGTTCCTATTATTAACCCTACCGTTAATTTACGCCGTCAAGTTCGCCCGACCAACCACCCACCGAGCTGTGGCTGTGACTGGAGAAATGGGGCTTATGGGAGTTGCGACCAGTATAGCCCTTGATACTCATGTAACCTGATAACGATATTTAGTGCTTGTTAGAAGCATGACAGTGGATTGCTCCAGTGACGGTCACAAATAAGTACATGAGTGATAAAATAATATTATTGTGTAGCGAGTCGACATTGACATACTGTCCTAATTAATTCAATAGGTCTACTGGATACACATGAAGCCCGTATTAACTTGTATTAAAGGTGTACGTTATGTAAACATACTTAAGATAGATAACGTGCAAAACACGAACTGACATTCATTTATATGTTGAACGCAGTGTGTTACTGAAATAACAGGGTTTCCGGGAAGTGAGGGAAAAGTTTTACGAATTGTTTATACCTACGCGTATATATACTATTTATAGATAGCCTGCTGCACAGCTTGTACGGCCGTGTGGGACAAACAACTGTTCAGAACGTCGTGTGTTGTAGAGGTGTATAAACTTCCGAGAATTCTTACCAGGCGAACTGTAGCGAAAGGTAAGTTGTTACAATTTATTATTTAGGACAACGTGGTGGTGGCCGGGAAGATATTATAACACACATATAGGACATATACAGGAAATTTATTTTACTCATACATATATATGTATTTACATATTAAGCGTTACTCCTTACTGCTTGCACAGGCAAATACTCCATGCGTTAGAGACAGAAATGTCGGGTTATATATTGCCAAACAGAGGATTGGTTTACAGTCACCGTGTTCAGTGGACAAGAAACTCGTCTTCTCCTACTTCTTCTTCTTCCTGTACATGACTGGTTCCGATTGCGTGATGTTCGACATAGTGGCAACTGTTACGCACTGTAGCTGGAGATAATTGCGGCACTATGCTGGGTCAAAAGTTCACATCTACTGACTATATAGAATATGACCTTTTGTTTCAAATGTAGTACTAAGTAGAATCGTACATGTGACTGAATATCTATATAAAGTTTATCTATCTGACCCTGTTCAGTGGCTGGATTCAGGGGGGCCCGGGCCGCCCCCCCCACCCCCCCCCCCCCACTTCAGAAATCCAGATTTTTAAAAAAAAAATTACGAAATATTGAGCGTAGAATGCAGGAAATGGCTCCCTCAATTCAAAAATTTTCCGGGGGGGGCATGCCACCGGACCCACCCCCCTAACCAGCTCCCTCGCACCGCTCAGTCGACGAACAAGCATACCTCGTTCAAGTTCCATGTGCATGTGCCCCCCCCCCTTGGTCAAATCATGGATCCGCCACTGCTGTTCATATTAGCGTATAGTATACAGAGCAGCGAGTTGCCATCTCCGCCATTTTAGTTTGTACATGCTATCGGACAGTTTCACCACTATCGGCATTTGACACGTACAGCCAATAATATGCCAGCAAATCTAACAAAATGTGGTACATAGATATATAGGACGACAACGTCATATAAATATTATTTCAGTAGACTACATACAAGTTTAACGCTAGATATCCGAGCTTTTTTACCATGATTCACAAAATATACAATGCCAATGGACACTTTGTCAATGTGTAAACTTTCAAACCGATGCACTGTCTATTATTAGCCATATTTACTCGCATAGCAGGCAAGTAGGCAGTAGTGACAATACACTCGGATAACTGCTTGCAAGCCACTGGAATACAGGTATACCAGGCCCGTACGCAGGAATTAATTTAGGGGGGTGCGTTATCGACGGCGCGAAGGGCTAAACATTTTTTTTGCACATTCACGGACAGACCTCGGCAGATTAACCATTTCACCCCTAAATAAATGGAATGGATTTTGATATGTTAATTTTACAACCCATTCCAATCATCACAAAATGATTTTCAGACCAGTCCATTTATGAACATAAGGTGTTTTTGTTCTCAAAATTATGAAAATTACTTTCAAAAAGTGCAGATCCTGATGAGACGGCTCGTCACGAGCCGGCTCATCTGGATCTACACTTTTTGCCAATACCACTATACAGGCATGTGGTGTTGAAGGGGTTAAGGGGGTGCATACGCACCCGTCGCACCCCCTCTGCGTACGGGCCTGTATACATCCACAGCATTGTGTATTTACTGTTACACAGCCTTTACTGAATTCTAACATTGTAACAAAGGGCCGACAAACTGTTCATATGTAAGATTTTGTATATAAATTTGATGAAAACAAGGCATAGCACGCTGTTGTCTGATGTATCCCCATCATGTTGCACCAACTGTTATTGATGTGGTGGTCATATTATTAGCGGTATGTGTGAAACGCAATAAGAGGTAAAACTGGCCGATGGCTTGGACACACTAAGATGGCCGACATGGCAACTCCGTGCACTGTGGGATATAGTAAGAAGAGAATATTCACATGTATGTTATGCATAGATTCCTTCACATGTACGAATAAATTATGCCTGACTGATCAGGGGATCCACGGGTCCTTAAGACACAGTGGCAAATACAGGATCTCACCGAAGGGGTGTGGGGTGGCATATAACGTTACCGGTGTACGTACGTACCTATGCACCAATGTCCAGTGGCGTACTCGTGTTCCTGCCGGTGTGGTGTGGTGTGGTGTGAATTGTTGATCGAGTTTGGAAAGGGGGACGGGGCGGTAGCATCCTTCCCGGTAAATATATTCTACTTTCACATTATAGTGATTTTAAAGCGATACACACTTTTCACATAATCATATTGTAGTTATTTCCCTCCAAAAGACGTAAGTCAGATGCGGATCCAGTATTTAGATCTAGAAGGGGCGTGGATTCACAATTGCAAATGAAACACATATGTATTATTCTTATTTCTCCTCTAACGTATATGTTGTTACCACTCAGGTGAACCGTCTCGACGAGTGGTAGCGACATACGTGCGCCGGACACGCCACCGCCTAGATCCGCACCTGTAAGTTACACACTGGTAGGTCAATTGCTATGGGTGTTCCCCCCTCCCCTGGCTCCGCCGCTGACTTACGTGTCACAAACTTTCCGCTTGGGTAAATCTTATTCATTCTTATTCCTCAGACGGGACTTGTTGATGTTTCATACATGCATTCATTCCTCCATGTTATGACAAATAGGGGACAAGGTCAGAGACTTACAGCGGTCACTCATTTAACATTGAGGTACATTTCTCCGACGTATGAACCAATGTCCAGTGGCGTAGCCAGGTTCTTGCCGAGTTGGTGTGAAGTGTTGGTCGAGCTTGGAAAGTGGGGCGGTAGCATCCTTCCCGGTAAATATATTGATTTCTACTTTCAAATATAGTGATTTTATAACAAAACACACTTTTCACACTTAATGTAGTTATTTCGCTCCAAAAAACGTAAGTTAACCCTTTCAACACCACATCATGGGACATGCCTGTATACTGGTATTGGCAAAAAGTGTAGATCCAGATGAGCCGGCTCCTGACGAGCTGTCTCGTCTGGATCTGCCTGACGAGCCGTCTCATCTGGATCTGCCTGACGAGCCGTCTCATCTGGATATCATATTTTGACGGTTGGATTGGTTACAAAATTAATATATCAAAGTCTATTCCAGTTACATAGGGGTGAAAGGGTTAAAGTTGAAATACACACCAGACCAATTGTTAGGGGTGTCCCCCCTCCCCTGGCTACGCCGTTGATCTACGTGTCACAAACTTTATGCTTGGTAACTGTCTTATTCTTTCTGCTTCATTAGACAGGACTTGTTGATGTTTCACACATGCATTCATTCCTCCATGTTATGACAAATAGGGGACAAGGTCAGAGACTTCGGTCACTTATTAAATTTGAGACATGCCATGCGATTTTGTACCTTCGGACATCTGCGTAATTTCATTAAATACGTTTACAAATAAATAAATTAAAAAGTTGACATAATTTTGAAAGTTGTGTAAATTACGTAGATGTCCGAAGGTACAATCGCATGGCGTGTCTCAATTTTAACATTGAGGTAAATTTGTCGTAATTTCTGTTTCCTTTCACAAATCTTATTGCTAGTTAGTTTAAACATATTTTATTGCTCTTTTTTTGTTTACAATAATTGTACAATAAAAAAAATTCTGGTAAAGAGAGCAAACGGGTTGGGCTACAAGTTTTTACAACGTTAGCTACAGCCCTTCCCAAATGCTTATTACAAGTATTAAACATGTGGTATAATGGCGGTGAAATATACGGTATAATGTAATGATATATAGAGCAAAAAACATGTACGAAAAATAAACGAAAAATAACACAACAAAACTAGCATGCATATATATTCGTGTTGCACTCTCCAGTGAATTCAGACCGCTTGACATCCAAAAATCGGGCCACTATGTAAGTTGATTATTTTCCCTATAAAACAGGAACATGTTAGTGAGTCTACTCATTATTAAAATTATTAAAACAACGAGTGAGTTTTATGTAGCGCTGAACTTCTTTGAAAATGGTAGCATTAGATTCATATTCTTTTGACTCGTCTCCAAACAGTATAGTATCTGTTAACAAGGGGTTGTGTTGACGGGTTGCGGTAAACATTTGCTGGCGTTGTTGGTTGAATGATGTGCATTTGAAAAAGTAGTGCTCGGCATTTTCAACGTCTTGTGTGCAGTGACATAATGAGGATTCTCGTAGATGATTTATAAATAGATCTGAATTTAAATTGCTACATTGATTTCTTATGCGGGCGTGATAAACTGATTGTGTTCTTTCACCTATCAGGTAGTATGCTGGAACAATTGCCGGTTTGAACAGCTGTTTTTAGTTTGGCTTTAAATGTTGCTAAGGAGGGGGAATTCTTAATTTCGTCATCTAACTCGTTCCATAATGCTAATGAAAATGGTATAAAAGATTTAGAGTAGATTTCTGTTTCGCCTGGCAATAAAAGCAATAAAATTGTTCCTATTACGCAATTCATATGGATTATTTTCTCCGACTAGGTGTGGGAATAGCTCGTGTAAGATAGGTTGGAAGTTTACCTGCCTTTTCTTTGAATATTAACACTAATTTTTGTATTTTTCTTCGGTCTGATAGCGACACCCATCCAATTTCTTGGACAAGTTTATTAATTGAAACTGAATGGGTTAGACCAGTAACTATTCTAGCTGCTTCATATTGCAGTTTGTCAAGGGAATCACGTTCATATTGGGTACAACTGTCCCAAACAATTGCTGCATACTCAACAATTGGTCTCATGTAAGATATATATATTTGATTTAATGTATTTCTATTCAGTTTAAATCTAAGCATCTTCATAGAACCTAATACCTTAGAAGCTGATACAATAATATTTGAAGTATGTTCATGCCAGGTTCCATCCTGACTAAGAGTTAACCCCAAGTGTTTGTGATGTTCGACAAATTGGAGTTGGACGTTATTAAAATATAGAGCTGGATCTACATGTCTTACTAGTGAACATATCATTGCGTCAGTTTTAGAGGGGTTGAACTTGACAAGCCACTGGTTTGACCATTCCGCTAATTTATCTAAGTCGTGATTTATATTATTTTCTATTATATTCATGTCTGGTGTTGAAACTGCAATAGATGAGTCATCGGCAAAAAGTCTGGTTGTACTGATTAGATTGTCAGCAATATCATTTACATATATCAAAAAGAGAAGAGGACCAAGAACCGATCCTTGTGGAACACCTGCACTTATTACTTTGTTTTCAGAAATAAAAGGATGAACCTACAAAAACCTTCTGTGATCTGTTTGATAAATAATTTCCAAACCAACTATGAAGATTGCCATCTTACACCATTCTGTTTCAATTTAATTTTTATAGAAGACCTGTATGCCAAACTCTATCAAATGCTTTCGATATGTCACAAAAAACGATACATGTGTGTTTTCGTTCATCTATTGCTTTGCATATCTGATTGTATATGTCAATCAGTTGATATACGGTTGAATGACCAGGTAGAAATCCGGATTGTTTTTTGTAAATCAAATTGTTGGAGTGTAGGTGGTTGTAAACATATTTAAATACAATTCGTTCCATAACTTGGCCTACACAGCTAATCAAAGAAATAGGTCTGTAATTTGAGGGTTGGTCTCGTTCACCTTTTTTTGAAAAGTGGCATAACATTAGCATATTTCCATTTCTCAGGATATACTCCTTCCTGTATTGATCGATTGAAAAGTAATGCGAGAGGTTTACATATAGTAGAGGAAGTTTCTTTAAGTATCCTATGACTAGTTCATACATGCATTCCTCTGATGATGCTTTATCTTGTCTCGGATAAATAGTCGGCCTCCACTAACCCAAGGTCAAGGTTAGAATATTTTCTTAGAGCATTTACAAACTCAACGTCGAGGTAAATATCTTATAGTTTCTGTTTTCCTTAACTTCTCGATATTTCACACATGCATTCGCCTGATGGTTCGTTCTTACGGAGCCCCGTAGGGGATGTAGATTGTTTTCTTCTTAATTCGTTCCCACGAAATAACAATTCGTTCCCTCAATTTAACAATTCGTTCCCTCGAATTAACAATTCGTTCCCACGATATAACAATTCGTTCCCTCGAATTAACAATTCTTTCCCACGAAATGACAATTCGTTCCCTCAATTTAACAATTCGTTCCCTCGAATTAACAATTCGTTCCCACGATATAACAATTCGTTTCCACGAATTAACAATTCGTTCCCGTGGGAACGAATTGTTAAATTTAGGGAACGAATTTTTATTTCGTGCGAACGAATTAATAAAAAAGAAAATCCATGTCCCCTGCGGGGCTCTGTAGGTCCTCTATGCTGCTGTGACAAATCCACGAGCCCTAGCCGTCCCCAGTTAATACCAAGTTCAAGGCCACATACTTAGTACAGTGACATACTTGACACATGCAGTGCTCTAATGGTTCTCCATCAGTTTGTGAGCAATTTTCGACCAGGATGGTACCTTGATAGACATACTTATGCCCCCGCCACCGAATTGTGAGGGAGGAATATATTGTTACCGGCATCCGTACGTCTCGTCCACGGATCTGCTTGGTATTTCACACACGCATTGTTCTAATGGTCATCTACCGCCCTGCGAATTCATGATCGTCCAGCCCCTGCTAAGCCCAGATTCAAGGTCACATACTTGGTGCATTTAAAACCTTAACGCTCAAGTAAATGTCTTATAAGTTCTGCTTCCTTGCACTCATCTGTTTGATATTTTACACACGCATTGATTTAAGGGGCGTCTACTGCCCTGTGACAAACCCGCGATCGTCCCGCCCCCACTAAGTCCAAGGTTAAGGTCACATATTTGGTGCGTTCAAAACCTTAACACTCGGGTAAAAAATCTTATAAGTTTTGCCTTACATATATCTGCTTGATATTTCACACACACATTGCTCTAATGATCCTCTACCGCCCGGCGAAAAACCCACTGGTAAATGTCTTATAATGTCTGTGTCCTAGCACTCATCTCCTTGATATCCCACACACGCATTGATCTAATCGTCCTCTACCACCCTGTGACAAATCCACGATCGTCCCGCCCCCGCTAAGCACAGGGTCAATGTCACATACATGGTGAATTCGAAACGTTAACGCTTGGGTAAATTTCTTATATTATGATATTTCACACACGCATTGCTCTAATGGTCCTCCACTGCCCTGTGAAAAATCCACGATGGTCCTGGTTCCGCTAAGCCCAGGGTCAAGGCCACATACTTGGTGAGTTCGAAACTCCGGTAAGTGTCTTATAATGTAGCTTTCCTTGCATGAATCTGCTTATTATTTCACACACCCACGCTTCTCTGGCTCTCTGTGTTTTCAATTGTGCCTCATTGTCTTTTGCTGCCAGCGGGGGCATTCGTGTGCCGATAGGCCACATTTATAGCTTCGAGTTATCTACCTTTGTTACACATTACATATTCTCACTTTCTTTGGCTGCCAGCAAGAGCATTTATGTGCAGACATGTCATTATGATGCATGTCGATTCAAGTACTTTCTTTACCGTAGGATACCGTATAATCGTTGCTAGGCTCAGAAGAAATGATCATCGATCATATTTAAGCCTGCATCTTTGTATCTTCTCGATAAAACTGTATTGTTATGAAATTGTACATATTTTGTGTTAAAAACATATACTTGGAACATATCTGGTGATATTCGGTACTCCCGTTACCTCATTTAGAATTTAGAGGCACATACTTCTTAATAGAAATACTGATTGCCATTGTCACAAAGCTTGTCAACCTGATGTTTGAAATTGTTGAGGGTCTTATTACTGATACAACTCAATGATGCATATGGTAAGTTATTCCATTCGGAATATAATTATCTGGGAAAAGCTTCTGAGTATGTAATTTGTGTCACATCTTGATTTCGCTGATTCATAACAGTGCCCTCCAGTCCTGGTTTCAATAATTGTGAAAAATCGTTCACATGGAATGTCCTCAATTCATTTAATGATTTTAAAACACTGGATAGTTTCACTTCTTTTGCGTCTATGAGCTAAGCTTGGTAATTTGAGTGATGTTAGTCTGTCATGGTAGGGTTTGTCTTTCAGTCCTGGTTAGAGTCGGGTAAACCTTCGATGCAATCTTTCCATGCAATCTTTCCACACTCTCCATTTCTTTCCGCAGGTACGCATGACACACAGTGTTACCATTGTTACTAATCATCGGGATGGAATATCATCAGTTAGATTTATGGTTCAAAATGTATTGCACAAACCAATAAAACACCACATATACATGTATATCAATCTCCCACACATAGTACATGGCCGGTTTCTCTTACACATGCACACAATAGTACAGCCCAGATGTATTTACTGTACCAATATTATTATACAATGTCAATGTATCCTTCACAGGTTACAGAGCACGAAAACACACAGTAATTTACGCACTAAGCCACTAGCACAAAGCTTTTCCCGGCACTAAGCCCATTTACTGGTCGGAGTCCAGGACTAAATATACACAAAGTTCACTGTCACTGAGACGTTAAGCACTAAGCAATGCAATGCACACAGCTGATATGCACTAGGCTCCAAGCATGCCGTACACTAAGTAGTTAATGTATGCAATCACACAACTGGTATGGTCATTAATCGGCACTGTATCTGGTTGCCAAGCAACAGTAAATAATCCCTCAATTTACAACTCGGCACTACACTAAACCAAACCATACACACGTCACCCCAAGTACGCGCTATCTTTCCAACGGCCGCAGATAAGATACTTCTGAGCAGGTAGCAAGCAATAATTCCAATATAATAAAGTCCCATATAGCACATGTGTCTCTGACCATTGCTATCACCAAACTGCACAGAATAGACTCACTCACCCACTCCAACTCGGTGTTACATTATAAACCAGTCAAACATTGTTCAGGACTTTCACACCTCTGACCATAACTGATTATAGCCCAAGCCTTTACTGACTATAATACCTGCAGACATGTACCTGCTGGAGGAATAATTCTTCAATACCTGATAAAATGCACCTTATCGTGACAACCATAAACCAAAGGGGGTCGCACAAGTGCTTTGTAAATGACCTACTAATTAGTCTCAATATATTTTTTTTGCATTTTTACAATTTACACGAAATATGTTTATTTAATTTCAGGTCGTCTTGTAATATAATACCGAGATCACATTCTTCATTCACTTTGCACGATTTATCCGAGTTCATTCAATATTCAAATTTATTGTTAGCCTTTCCATAATGTATTCATTTACATGTTTCAACATTGAATTTCAATTCCCATGTCGAGGCCCAACTACTGCTAGTATTTAAATCGACCTATAGACTGTTACAAATGGTCTGTAGTTTCATAACCTTTAGTGTTATCGGCAAAAATCATGATCTTGCTGTTGATAATGTTTGGCAAATCGTTTACATATATAATAAACAATGTCGGTCCAAGTACGCTGTCCTGTGGAACACCAGCGAATACATCTTTCCACTCTGAACTATGACCTTTCACATTTACACATTGTTTTCTTCCACTAAGAAAATCCTCAACCCAATTCAAAACACTTCCCTTTATCCCGTTTGCTGATAATTTCCTTATCAGTCGTTGATGGCTCACTTTGTCGAAGGCCTTTGCCAAATCTAAATTTACCGGGTCCCAAGATTGATTTTGATCTACATAGTCCGACCAGTCTTCTAACACATCCAGCAGCTGTAATACGCATGGTCTTTATGCATACTAAAATAATATGCCCGTTGGCATGCAATTATCATACTAGCCTCTTACTGCCGAACTCCGTGGGTGTAAAGAACATCCGGGGACTTTTGGGTATTCATCTACATTTAAACATTGATTGCTTTACATATTTGTTTACTTTGAGACATGTGAAAACACCATAATAAGACAAATAAACGAACAATAAACATTTCTGACCTCTCAGCCGTCCGCCATCTTGCAGGTGCCCAAGACAGGAAGTTAACCCAACAATGTGGGAAATGGTCTAATAGGCTGACTCTCTTTACTCCACATGGCAAAAGTCTCAAAATGTTCACCCCTGTCAAACGTGTGGTCCATCATTTCGCCTTTCATCCAAAATTGTTTGTAGTTTAGTTAATTGATTTGGAAATATAAGCCTATGAAATGGAGACAGTATAATGTACAAAATTAACTGTCTTTTTTAGTAAAAAAATCCCATACTGGTTTCAGGACACAAACTTGGGAGACAGTTTAGTAGACCATGTTCTGTTCTGTGTTAACATTGCATATCACGTGACCTGGTATCTACAGACGGTCAAAGCTGTCAAAACTTTGCACTCGTGTGAAATGTTACAGCGTGCAAAAACAAAAAAAAACACGGAGTTGTTCGTACCCACGGAGTTGGGAAGAAGGAGTCTATATACTTATATTTTCTAGAGTAAACGTAAAAATAAATATTCATCATAATGTATAAAATAATCTCGTTTAATTTTCGATGTGTTCCTTTTTAGTTACTACATGCACATGTATGTGTCACGTATACACATCCGAGCTCCAGATACGGCATGTGTTTACTCATTTATGTCAGCTCAATACGCATTAACGCATTTCAAAAGTGAGAGTACAAAATACCCATTACATTTTTAGCTCACCTGAGCGAAGCTCATGTGAGCTATTGTTACCGCAATGTGTCCGTCGTCCGTCGTCCGTCGTCCGTGAACATTTTCAAACGTCTTCTCCTTGGTAACCATTGGGCCTATAGTCACCAAACTTCATGGTCATGGTCCTTACATAGGGGATTACAATTTTTTTAAATGACGTCATTACGTAATTCAAGATGGCCGCCGTCTAAAAATAGCACAAATTCTTCAAAAATCTTCTTCTCAAGAACCGCCAACCGGACTTCGACAAAACTTGGTAGGAATGATCGATGTACAATGCTCTTTCAAAGTTGTTAAAATGGCGACCCCGGGGTCAAAAATGGGCGTGACCCGTGGTGTCAAATTGGGGTCAAATTTTATTAATTTGACCAAATATGGTCATGTCATATATCAAATTGAAGGTATCATCGAGGCGATCATCACTCTGGTGCATTTATTGTCGAAATCGGATGGTTATGTCATCCAAGATGGCCGCCGAAAGGTCAAAATGTCGTTCTTTTATTAGAGATTTCAAAATTCTTCTTCACATGAACCGCTTGGCCCATGGTAGCCTTTTCAGATTTGTTAAAATGGAGATCATCGCTAATCCAAGATGGCCGCCGTCTAAAACTAGCATAAATTCTTAAAAAAATCTTCTTCTCATGAACCGCTAGCCGGATTTCGACAAAACTTGGTAGGAATGATCGATGTACAATGCTCTTTCAAAGTTGTTAAAATGGTGACCCCGGGGTCAGAAATGGGCGTGGCCCGTGGGGTCAAATTGGGGTCAAATTTTATTTTTGACCGAATATGGTCATGTTATATATCAAATCGAAGGTATCGATGAGGCGATCACTCTGGTACATTTTTTGTCGAAATCGGATTGTTATGTCATCCAAGATGGCCGCCAAAATGTCAAATGATCGTTCTTTTATTAGAGATTTCAAAATTATTCTTCACATGAACCGCTTGGCCCATGGTAGCCAAACTTAAAAGTTATGGTCCATTGGTGAAGCCTTTTCAGATTTGTTCAAATCGAGGTCATCGCTAATCCAAAATGGCCGCCGTCTAAAAATGGCATAAATTCTTAACAAATCTTCTTCTCATGAACCGCTAGCCGGATTTTGACTAAACTTGGTAAGAATGATCGATTTACAATGCTCTTTGAAATTTATGAATATGGTGATCCCGGAGTCAAAAATGGGCGTGGCCCGTGGGGTCAAATTGGGGTCAAATTTTATTTTTGACCGAATATGGTCATGTCATATATCAAATTGAAGGTATCGATGAGGCGATTGCTATGGTGCAATATTTGTCGGAATTGGATGATTATGTCATCCATGATGGCCACCAAAATGTCCATTTATTCAAGATTTTGAACGTCTTTTTCTCAGGAACCACATGGCCGATGCTGGCCAAACTTCATAGGAAGTTCAGATCCTTGGGTGAAGCATTTTCAGATTTGGTAAAATGAGAGTCATCGCTTAATCCAAGATGACCGCCATCTAAAATAGCACAATTTTTTAAAACACATGAACTCAATGTCACATTCTCCTCTGGTGTTCATGGAGTCAGGTGAGCGAATTTGGGCCATCATGGCCCTCTTGTTAAAATATTCATGGTGATAAATTCAGACATCTGCAAACATAATCAAAGTACTGAAGATCCTGAAACTAGGTTAGCTCCACAAGATAGTAGTATTTATTTATATATGATGTTTAATGGCTTATCATCAGCTAAAGTCATTTTAGGTCGATTAACAGGGTCACTCTCAAAATCATAACAGAATATTTTCAGACAAAAATGTACAGTAAGTACACGTGGCTTCGCACACTTATATTTTGATAATTATCAGAAACAAGTATGACGGATATGGCACTCAACACCGGAAATATTTGTGTCACATGTCAGACAGTTCACGCGAGCTCAAGGATGTGTCATTGTTGTTGTACTACGTGAATCAATTTGAAAACACATGGAAGTGTATATGGCTTCGTACACCCGAAATTCTTCCTATCTAACTTATATAATATAACAATAAATATTGATGTTCACCCGCAATCCATTATATTTTCAAATAATATAGACATATTAACTAAACAATTTATGAAGACACCCACAATGGTGATGTCTGGCACCCAGCTACATTAACAGATGCAATTTACTATTCAAACGTTTCAGCGTGTATGAAAAACAACAAATAGTATTGACCAAACACCCACACCATCGCACTGACGACAATAAACCAACATTACTATCCTACGCTCTGTGCCTTGTAGAGATTGAGCCGAAAAATTAACGGCTGCATCTAACCAATAGTTGCTCCCTACATACACGACCTCAATACACAGCATCGGTGTGTCATGTGTGGCGTGTGTCAGGCCACAGGTTGAAGTGATGGACCATGGTCTATAAATCCATTATATATACAAGAAAAGCATCAATAAGTGAAAATAATATGCTAACAAAAATCTTTGCTCCTTCCTATACACACAAATGTGTTATAAGATGGAGTAAAACAATGTTAGCGTATTTTTTTCTAAATTATTTATACTTATAGGTAAATTTAATATATGTATACTTTGGTTCGTTACTCCAACCTGTGTGTCCGGCGGCTCTGTTCAGAGATCATCAGGCGATATGAAATTAATTCACTGTATATAATCCCCACCCGCCCCAAACAGTCATACCAGACTATTTTTTATTTGAATGTATTTGAAGATAAATCATTAAGTATTTTTTGTTAAAACTATTTACAACAAAATTGAATAAAAATTAAATGAAAAGTCATGCAGAGCATGATGTTATTAGCTTATCAAATCAGGGTTCAATATATGTCCACATTTTAGTAGTTACGGAATCTCAGGGAAAAGTGAGAGAAGTGTTGATTTCCTCCCCAACCAAATTCTCCCAGTTATATTTAGCTATCATTAATATCTGATCATAGCAATACTTATGGTAGTCAAATGTAAACAATATTATTCCAGTTGAAATAATTAACCTTGGAATATAGGTGAAGGCGCTTAGCATTACACAAATATGTAGCAAGTCAACCGAAATCTCATAAATACCCGTTTTTAGCGGCCATCTTGAAAATATGACAATTATATACTGAATATTAGTGTAGTTTACGTAAATTCTTTAATATATCCATCAGAAATGTTTTTTAACAACTTGCACCAATTTCCAAGTTAAGGACCATGACCTATTGGCTCATATATATTGGCAATTTTCGACTTCCGTCAAGCATAAAGTTCAATGACCTTGTAATAACCTTTAATTAAATTGGATTTTAAAAAAAAATGGCACCCTGGATTTTTTTTGGAAACTTCATACAATTCAAGTTTATAAAAACACCGGGTGCCATAAATTAACACGAGGTGCCGGAATCTTCTATATATACCTACAATTGCCCCTGGACTAGAAGGCAAACCGCCTAACTTTAGTTTACCGCCTAACTTTAGTTTACCGAACTCTTGTAGTGAAAACGTTTATTTATAGCCAAATTGTGTTATTTCGCTATATTTAAAGTTTTCAACAGAGATAATGGCCAAACATGAAAAATTATCCGGTTGGTGTAATTTGGAAGTGATACAACAAATTTCGCGTTTGTAGATTACCGAATATAGGAGAAAAGGTGGTTACAAACTTGTTCACAAACCAATGGATAACCAATATATAGCCGATCTATAAATAGATCGGCTAATCAAAATATGACACATACACCGCCCTATTTCCCCCCAAAGTTCGGATTATATTCAATAAAGCAACTTTATATGGCCTCAAAAGCGCCATAATGGCCGCGAGGTATCCTTCCACTAAACTGCTGCGATACTCCTCAGTGACAGTTCAGTTAACTATTGTTTAATGGGACAGTAGGACAAAACATTGACTATAATTGTATCCCCCGGACTCCGTCGGGGGATACTATGGATTTGACAGCGCACCGCGTCCGCGTCCGCGTCCGCGTCCGCGTCCGCGTCCGCGTCCGCGTCCGCCGCAGTCACTTCTTGTCCGGAGCATAACTCGAACACCCTTTGGAATATTTTCATGAAACTTCACACATGCATAGACCACGACCCGAAGGTGTGTCGCGCGCAAGAATGACAACTCTTGCATAGCTAATTTTTTAGTTATCTCCCTTTTTTGTTTCTCGCACTGATTTCGTGTCCGGAGCATAACTCCACCACCCTTTTGGAATATTTTCATGAAACTTCACACATGCATAGACCACGACCCGAAGGTGTGTCGCGCACAAGAATGACAACTCTTTGCATAGCTAATTTTTGAGTTATCTCCCTTTTTTGTTTCGCGCACTGATTGACCATAACTCGACCACCCTTTGGAATATTTTTTTGAAACTTAACACATTCAATTAGACCACGAACCGAAGGTGTGTCGTGCACAAGAATGACAACTCTTGCATAGCTAATTTTTTAGTTATCTCCCTTTTTTGTTTTCGCTCACTGATTTCCTGTCCGGAGCATAACTCGACCACCCTTTGGAATATTTTCATGAAACTTCACACATGCATAGACCACGACCCGGAGGTGTGTCGCGCACAAGAATGACAACTCTTGCGTAGCTAATTTTTTGAGTTATCTCCCTTTTTTGTTTTGCGCACTCTACAAACTGGACAATAATGCATGAAGACCTGTTTTCTCGTCTGCTCTGTACACCTTTTCCTCGTGTGCTCTGTACACCTTACCTGTTGAGAGAACAATAGAAACTGGGAGAACCATGTGCTAGCATGGGCCTAGCATGTGCAGATGTCCAGTGCGTTGACCACTGTTGACCAGTTTAATTTATACAGGTAAATTACTACATTGGGTCCTGTGTTGAAAATATTGTGGCATTATGTGGACTTGTGCAGATAGACGTAGATAAATATAGGACTATTAAAAAAAAATCTTGTCTCCAATAGCAAGCATTATTATTTATTTATTTTTTCATTTTTTTTTCTATTTTTCTTTTATTTTTCATTTTTATTTATTATTTTTTTTTTTTTTTTTTTTTTTCAATTATTTTTCAATTTTTGTAGTAACATAAGGTCGTAAGTGCTATATACAGACTATTCACCTGTGCATGTGCTAGCATGTGCAACTGACCACTGACCACTTACAGGTAATTTATACAGGTAAATGATTATATTACATTTCGTAAACTGTGTTGAAAATATTGTGGGAATATGTGGACCTGTGTATATATGATATGTAGATATATAGGACTATTAAAAAACATTCTGGGCTCCAGTAGGGAGCATTATTCTTTTTCTTTTTTTTAATTTAATTTTTTTTTTCCATTTTTTTTTCCATTTTTTTTTTTACATTCTTTTTCAATTTTTTAACTGACCACTAACTTATTACAGGTAATTTATACAGGTACATTATTACATTTCCGTAAACTGTGTTGACAATATTGTGGCAGTATGTGGACCTGTGCAGATATATGTAGATAAATATAGGACTATTAACAAAAATTCTGGGCTCCAGTAGCGAGCATTATTTATAAAAAAAAAAATTGTATATTACATTTCCGTAAACTGTGTTGAAAATATTGTGGCATTATGTGGACCTGTGCAGATATATGTAGATAAATAGGACTATTAAAAAAAAATTCTGGGCTCCAGTAGCAAGCATTATTATTTTTTATTTTTCAAAAAAAAATTCACATATTTTTTAATTTTTTTTTTTACATTCTTTTTCAATTTTTTAACTGACCACTAACTTATTACAGGTAATTTATACAGCTAAATTATTACATTTACCTAAACTGTGTTGACAATATTGTGGCAGTATGTGGACCTGTGCAGATATATGTAGATAAATATACGACTATAATATTAAAAAAAATTCTCGGCTCCAGTAGCGAGCATTATTTTTTTTATTTACATTCTATATTACATTTCCGTCAATTGTGTTGAAAATATTGTGGCATTATGTGCACCTGTGCAGATATATGTACATAAATATAGGACTATTAACAAATAATTCTGCGCTCCAGTAGCTTCACACATGCATAGATCCTAAAGGTGTGTCGCGCAAGAATGACAACTCTTGCATCACTAATTGTTTAGTTATCTCCCTTTGTCCGTCACCGATTTTGTCTCCGGAGCATAACTCGATCACCCTTTTTTCAAACTACTTGTGTATCTGGGGAGGGGGATACACATGCGCTTGTCGACAAGCGTCCATTTCTAGTGTAAATATATAATTAAATAATTTAGTCTCTCTGCTTTATGCTTTAGTTTACATGTGCTAATTCAGTAAAATTCTGTAATGAAACATTACAAATTCGACACTCATAATGGTAGTTTTAATGTGAAATAGTTGACATTCCATCTCTACTACTGCTATACTAGGTAAATAATACGCATTTTAACTAAGTTGGTATAAAGCTCTTTAGACACAAAGCTTATATTGAGCCCTTCATAAATGATTAAATATGGGGTCCCGCACATTAGTATGTATTGTAGAGGTTATATTTGTTTTGTTCAGCATTTAGAGATGTCATTAATATATAGAAACAGGGCGTTTATGTTTATTACCGGGTACACATATTGGTACTATCTTGTATTATTTGTATGACGGAAATAGATATCTTGCGGTCAGGGGAGACAACAGAGCTTTCTCAAAATATTACCAAAATTCGATATTTATTCAAAGGATGTCGATATTTATTTGTCCAATGCAATTTCTGGTGTACAATAACTATACTTTATAGTGATCACCACTACTAACACGGTATTGAAACAAATAATAGTTAATACTGTGTAAAAACGAACACTTTTAATTTGAAATACTTGTTGAATAGTTATATAATTAGGTACACATTTAATTTCCGTAACAATATATTTTCATAATTTGAGGGCCCCTATCTTTAATATACGCGAACGGAGACATTACTTGTGTTGTTACTCTTCTGATTAATTCAATGCGACAGAGTTATGTTAGACCAAGTTCCTTTACATGAGTAAACTATATGACAGCATTCGACAGCAATTGAGACACGCATTGTGAGTTTGTACCTAAAAACATGTGCGATATTTCATGAACACATATTGCTATATTTTCCGTAAATGTGGCTGTGACTGGAGAAGTGGGGCTTATGGGATTTCTCACTAGTGGAGCTCCTGATCAAATATCACCCTCGTGTAGCCTGATAGCGATCGGCATTGCTTTTTAGAAGCATTACATGACGGATGTTTCATTGATGGAATGGCGAACGGTGCAAATCCAGATCAGACTGCGGTTGCGCATGCTGATCTGGAGCTACACAGGCCACGAAATCCATAAGCCCTATTTCTCCAGTCACAGCCACAAATGACGTCGAGTTCTGTTAGATGCATTTGCTGTGAACATTTCGTTTTATTACACTCTTGCAAATTATTTGCACGGTTTTCGCTGTGAGAGAAAACCCGTAATCAACTCCTTACAAATAATACACCGTGAAGAGAACACCCGTAATTACGCGCCTGTTTTCTTGGAAACCATGAGCTACCATGCAAAATGCTTAATTGTTATTACAGTCAAAATAAAGTTATTTGAAAATGTTGAAAGGGTCTCGACTAATCTATAACGTTAATGTGATTGAACACATTCCAAACATGCACTAAAATATATCTGGTTCATAGAGACAGCTGCGTAATTTGGATTTCAAAAGGTTTACATGACGTCACATTTGACGTCACACAACGTAACGTCAAAACGCGGGAAAACATGTCATTGTATAACTATTCATGAGCACATCACAATTAATTGATTATAATCTCAAAAATGTACTAAATGTGCATATGTATCCACCGTGGAAGTGTAATAAATAGGATATTTCATCGTACATGTTTGAATAGCGGAAATAATACACTCGTGTCCGTCGGCGTCCGTCGGCGTCCGCGGTGTCCGTGCAAGCAACTCGTTCGCTACGCTCACTCGTTGATTACGCGGAAGCCGACGCACACTCGTGTATTATTTCCCGCTATTCAAAATGTACGATGGAATATCCTCTATATCTTTCGACGTCATTTACAGAAAATATCACAGCTTCGGTAAATATATTTCATGAAAACTCGCACATGTTTTTAGGTACAAAATCACATGGCGTCCCATTTGTTCGGTGCTAGATGTGTCGCTTGTACAGTGAAAAGGATAAATTAGTGTGATTTCGACTAGTGTTAATCCAGTAGCCTATTTCACCGACATTGCAACGTATACTTATCTATCAAAGTATACTTTGAGGAAGAAATTTTCAATTTAAGGATGAATTTATTAAATTTTATTATACTGAATTGATAATATAATAAATTCTGTATAATAATTCTGCATACTTTTAATCATCAAATATATGCAGTCGTTAGTTCTATATGAAATAATGCATTTCAGGAAAAATAAAGGATTACTCCCTCAAACTATACTTTGCTAGATAAGTATACTTTTACATTTTGATGAAATCGGCTACAGATCATCATACATATCTGCGTAATCTGATCCGGGATTGCATTATTTGTCAGATTCATATTTTCACACGTATTAATGTTATTGCAATCAGTGCAGTCTAAGATCAGACTGCACATATGTTAGCAAAACTACGTTTGTGTGCTATTCAGTAACAAATAAACGCCGAAATAGATTCGCAAAGGGAACTAATATAATAATAATAAATAATGATCTCTCATTTGAGACTACCTGGTTTATGAGACACGCCATGTGATAAAGTACCTCAAAATATGCGATATGTGATTAAAAAAAGTTACAAAATTCACGATAGTTTCCGTAAATGTCGTCGAAAGTTAACGAAATTCACTCGACATACGTGCCATGGATTGTTTCCCACTTTCCGTTACAGTAGTGAACGTCAAGGCAATCTACCGACATAAATGGCATAACTCAAAACAAATTGCAACAACATATATCTTTACATTTTTATACGACCGTTTTTAAAAAAAAATGTACGTATTATGTTTTACCGCACGGTGGGAGGGCGGCGGGCGGGTGAGCGGGCGGCTGAAGAAAAAGCGCATAGTTCGTGTACACAACTCCTCCGAAACCGCTCAGTCGATCGATCTGAAACTATACACACGTCTTTTAACAAAAATATCACCTTTTTAACTTAGCCATTTTTTCTACATTTTGTTATACAATTCTGTATAGGGTATAGAGTTTGTGTACACAACTCCTCCGAAACCGTTCAGTCGATCGTTCAGAAACTATACACACGTCTTCTACACATATTTAAGATGTGCACCTTGGTGTTTTTATGCCGAAAACATATTTTTTCACAAAAATATCACCTTTTTAACTTAGCCATTTTTTCAACATTATTGTATCCAATTCCCTATCATTTCTACTTTACACTCTACTTTTATATCTCTGCCTAAATTAGTATCAATGTTTAGCACAACGAGATTAAGAAATAATGCTATAGACTTTCAAATTCTTATTAATGTTTCTTGCCTTGGTGACAGCTTCACATTTCTGCATCTTCGCTGTCTGGCCCATATTCGACGGGCGTATTTTGTGACTTGCGGCACTCTTGTTGCATTATAAAACATATCACTATGACATACTAAAAGTCCACCAAATCCAAACTATTATAATTTTTGTCGTTTTTTCCGTCGCCGTCGTTCGCGTCGTCGTCGACGTCCGAAATGTCAAAGAGTTTGAACAAGATTCGTCATCATGGTATAATATTACTTGACGGATTGCTTCACTAGTTGGACACTTGATACATGTGAGCATTTGGAACGCACTCATGCCGCCATTAACATGGCCTTTACCTTTTTTACCTTCACATTTTTTCCGGAAACACTTAGCCATTTGTTTACGTCAAAAAGTTTGTACAAGCTTCAATGTTTGGACACTTGATACATGTCAGGATTTGGAACACACTCATACCGCCATTAACATGACCTTGACCATTTCGACCTTCACATGGTTGTTGGTTATGTCAAACAGTTTCTTCCACCTTGACCTTTTTCGTATTTCAAACATGCATTTCTCTGACGGTTGTTGTGATGCCTACTTTAGCACATGCCCATGATCATGTTACAGTCAAATGACTCGGCAAGCGCGTCACCGCTTCCGTGGTGGAAATCATGTTAAAAAATGTGCAATTATAATGTAAATGTACAAAACTTTGTATGAACGGTGTGCATCAATCATTAGATAGATGTTATTTAATAATGAGCATTATAATTATATGTATTGCATGCATGATATACAGACACAGTGTATGTTGGTTTTGTGAAGGTTGTGGATTAATTATTGATTGCATACAAGTGACCAGGCTAACATAATTAATACACTGTTGTAAATGCATGTATGTGCACTACAGATGTAAAACAGTCGAGTATATTCGAATACTAGTATGTAATGTATGGGGGTAGCTGTGATAGCTAGGTTGAGATCATGTGCAGAGATAAATAGAACAGTCATATGGATGGAAAACTATGGCCAGGACGTGCGAGCAGGAGCTTCGTGTGTCTTGAAATGCATATTATATGCAGAACATGGCAAAATCTCTTGTGTATGTGAATATATATTGTGTTTGAGAGTGGCTCATGTTATTGCAACACGTGTTTTATTTTATGAGCAAGCAGAACAGTACAAACATATAGAGCACAGTTTTGTCAGGCTCACTAAAGAACCGGATTTATACAATATGGTGTTTGAGCGACTTATACATGTATGCATATCGCAATATAATGTGATCTCGGAAGCTAAATAATATCGTGGACTTTGATACAATGACGCCAATAATATGCAACGACAATGCAAATTGATGAATATAGTTATGTGGGGTTCATGTCGGCGATTGGTATTATTAAGTGAGTCTGGGTTTCTCTGAATTAAGATTACCTCTGCGAGACAGATACTGAATATATAGAATATTACACGAATATGCTTGCATTATGACAACATGTCATGCATAATATAATATGCATTCTCAGTGCTACACCATTACACTACGTGCTTATAAATGATTAGTATGTGATTATTTATGTCACCATGGAATGCATACATTGCATCTTCGCATACATTATTAGATTTTATAAGATTATATGTGATTGGTATATGCATATTTTATTATTATACAGTATACATATAATGCGGAATGGTGCAGTGTACATTTGTTTCGTCATTCATTCCGGTCATCTGTTGATCTGTACTGCTGACAGTAACAATTTTGTTAAAGTTAGCATTCACAGTGCCTGTATCAAATGCTTTAAGCTGTATGTGCATGTGCAGGCGGCAGTCCCTTTTCATTTCCTTAAAGGTATTTTGCATTACAAGTGCCTATAGTTATGGCTTGCAATTGTTTTGATCATGCCATCTATTTTTTTTTCATAACGTTTACGAAGTTGTTAATTGTGTGTGCTACTTTCGAATGGTACTTCAATACAGTCTAACAGTAAAAACTGCCTGAAAATCTGTTTCCGAATGATTGCTGGCAGCCATCTTGGATTTGAGATTCAGTTTTATTTACATATATTATATGTTATCTCAGTTCATTTATAACAAGTAAAAACTGTCTACAGATGGTAGAGATGTTTATAATAACATCTACGACCAGCAGTTAGCGAACTCGGATTTAATTAAAAATTGGCTGATGGCGACCATCTTGGATTCGAGATACAACTTACTAATTATGTTATTCAGTGTTCTATGACACATATGTATTTTTATATCAAAGAGGAGAATCACATTAGAACAATTCATTAAATACATAATATTGTCAGCATTGTTTACCAATATGGCAACCGGCGGTCATCTTGAATTTTAGATAAAGCTTCTGTATTAGATATACATTACTCCATGACCCTTAGAAACTTGAATATAACAGAAGAAATTTAAATCCTTACTTTTATTGCTATTTAGCTACACTTATATATTGTCGGCCACTTTTTCCAATATAGCTGTCAGCAATATTTTACCAATATGGCCATCGGCGGCCATCTTGAATTTGACATACAACTTCCATATTATATATTCATTCCTCCATGACATTTAGAACCTTGTACATAACAGAAGAAATGTAGATCATTACTTTTATTGAAATTTAGCTGAACTTGTTTACTGTGGGTCATTATTTGTTTTCAATATGGCCGCCGGTGGCCATCTTGGAATTGAGATACAGGTACTATATTTGATATTCATTTCTCTATGACTGTTAGAAGCTAGCGTACAACACTAGACATGGGAATCATAAGTATAATTGAAATTTCACTCAACTTATATATCATCGGCCATAATTTCAATATGGCCGCCGGCAGCCATCTTGAATATGAGATAGAGCGTGTGTCTTTGGATAACAAACTTTCAATGGTCCTAAAGAACGTCCATGCCAAAGGGGACCTTTGCACATCATGATGTGAAGTCAAACCCCTATTTGTTGCACTTAACAAGCCTACTATTTACCAGAAAGGGTCCCAGCTGTGAAAAGCGTTTCGCTGCCCAAATTGGGAGTGCAACAGTCAACATAGCAGAGCGCCTTCAGTTGACTTGGACATAATTCATCGCCAGTATTTGAGCATTGCGTTCACTGGACAAGAGTGGATTAGGACAGGGAACCGTTGGCCGCACGCTTAGCTCAGCAAACTGTCTGGTTTAGCTACTGTGCGTAGAAGAGCATTGCGTTTGTCGCGCCCCTACAGTGCTCAGACTGTGAGTTGTGCCCGGCACTGTGCTGAAACACTTCGCTGATGCGTACGCCACTATACGTCCGGCTATATCGCCGAACGCTCTCCATTTCAGCTGAGCAATTGTTGCAACTTTCCACTCAGCCCATCTACTGGCCACACGCATCTCGACTTTGGTTATATAGGCATTGCGTTGGTCAAACCTTGTTGAATGTTGAGGACAGGAGCTGTGCTAAGCAGTGTAAAACCTTCTTCCCAACCCCAATCACACAGATAGTCAGCTGGAGCCGCGCTCGGCCATAGGCTGAGCCCTCCATGTGTATATAGCTCAGAGACGAGCTGTATTATCAGCGTATAGGCTGAGATATAGAATTGATGGCTCAGAGAAGGGTGTTGAGCTGCATGCTTAACACGTAGTCCGAAACTTAATACCGGAGTGCTGATAGCTCAGCCACGAGCTACACTCCCAACATTTAGGCTGAGAACTTGTAGTATAATAGTGATAGCTCAGAGACGGGAGGTGAGCTGTTCTCCCAGCACATAGTCCGACGCATAGTACCAGCGTACTGATAGCTCAGGAACGAACTGCATATAGGCTGGGAAATAGTGTCAAAATTATTGATAGACGGGAGACGAGCTATACTTCCAGCATATAGCCCAGCATATAGCTTAGAAGAGCACAGCTGATCCTTACTTCAGCTCAGCCGCCTTTATATGGTATTGTCCAGATATACATTCTCTATGTAGTTGATTATTGTTAAATTCATGTCTTGATTGTCGTCGTAAACCAATCATTGTAATAATCATTTCATCTGATCATTGGTAAACCAATCATTGGCGAGGCACGCCCAAGGAAAATTATATATTCTCAGCTGAAGCTGAGACATTGTAGATCAGCCAGCCTGGTAGTTGTTCAGCAGTTAGTTTTATAGGTGTTCATCGAGAGCTAGCTGGACCTGTGACGGGCTGGCTCAGAGGCAAGGGCCCGAAAATACGCTACAGCTTGTTTGCGCCCAACGAGGAACCGCCAGCTTGGAAATATATCATTCTGTTCAGCATGCTCAGTAGCATAGACCATGCTAGAGCTAGCTGGTCCAAAAAGGACAAATCCGTTACATAACTTTAATGTTGCTTAATGGATTGCTTCATTATTTGGACACTTGATACATGTGATCATTCGGTAAACCCTCATGCCGCCATTAATATGACATTTACCTTTTTTTATCTTCACATGTTTGCGGAAACATTTGACCATATTTTTTGCGTAAACGTTTGTGCAAGTTTCTTCATCATCGTATAACATTAATGTTACTTGATGGATTGCTTCAATGTTTGGACACTTGATGCATGTAAGCATTTGGAACACACCTATGCCGCCATTAACATTACCTTGTCCTTTCTTACCTTCACATTTTTGCGGTAACACTTGCGTGTGTGTGGTTGGAATACCGAACTTGTTGTAATATACTTGTGGTTGTAAGGTGGATGGTTGCCATCTGCAGATGGAACATTGCAGATCGTGATCAAACTGTGTGTCTCATGTGTGAAATGGGTTTCATGACAAGTACACTCGTGTAGACTGACGTTTGTTAGCTCCCTTGCGCATGTTCGGGTGAGTCCTAACAGTTTGTATTAAAGTGTGAACATTGTGTATCTACTGTACATATATATTATACGTGTAACTGTAATACATTGTGTATATACGTGTGTGTGTGTGTAATATGCGTGTTGTAATATACTTGTGGTTGTAACGTCAGTATGTGGATATGGAACATTGCATGTCTCTTGCGCATGTCCGGGTGACGCGTAGTAACATCGAAAATAGGGTGAGTCGGAACCACGTCTGGTGTGAAGGACCGTCAATATTCGCGAACGGGCAGCAGATAGGGTATGCAACTCGGCTCTGTATAATTCATTAGTACCGACTAACAAGACCTTCACATTCTAAAAACATGTCACACATACCTGTATTAATATGCTAATTAGACATGCCAATTAGCCGCGCATGCGCGGGCCATTATGTTAAAGTAGCCCACATACTACTTATACAGCTACATTTGTGTTCTATTCTCTATTTCTACATTTAAAACTAGTCCGCAGACGATAACTTGCTACTTGTTTACAAACAAACCGGTCATAAACAAAATACAGGATAGGTGACACAGGTATAAAAAGTCCGCAGACGATAACTTCAATTAACTTGCTACTTGTTTACAAACAAACAGGTCATAAACAAAACACAGAATAGGTGAGACAGGTAAATATACTCGTGCCAGTATTCCTTTTCAATATTGATTTTGAGATTTGTCATCAAGTCTTATGTAAACGAGGGGGTAGAGTGACGGATATAAATTCCGTAGGTAGTGAGTTCGAATCTTAGTTGTTCATACATATATACACATATATTTTTACTTGTTTATATTTTATTTATATTTTATTTCTTTTTGTATGTGTATTGCTCATACAAATTACATTAACTAAGCATGAGATAGATTAATTGTAGAACGTTAGTCTCACTTTGAAGAAAACTAATAACTAAATGCACATTTCATATGTGTGTACATGAAGAATCTGGAGTATGTTCTCGCCGATCATGTCACATTGAGGTCATACAGCAATAGTGATATCCTTCTCCGTTTCACTTATTCCCTTCTCCAGCAAGAAATCAAAAAAATAACAGAATGATATCGACAAAAGTAATGCGTTTTGTGAGGTTCGAACTCTATCGACCAGATAAAATTAACAAAAGTTCTGCAAACGTACGTATATTCTCCCGCTTCGATACCACTGAGCCACACTACATGTCTATTTTTGGCACCAATACACACTATTATATTGACATGCATGCACGTGCACTTTATAATGTAGTTAGTATACACGAACATGAGGCTATGCTATGATAATACACCTGGTCTACCTATATTTGGACTCATCGATTGACCTCCAGCAACTTATTATCGTCTGTCATTTATAAATATGCCCGTGTCTGTATTCCTTTTTTCAATATTGATTTTGAGGTTTGTCACTTAATCATATCTAGTCGAGAGGGGTTAGAGTGACAGATATCAACGACGGCGGTAGTGAGTTCGAATCTTAGTTTATCATATTTATACATGTATTTATATTGTATTATATACTAGTATTTATTGTTGTATGTGCTGCTCTTACACATTACATAATGTTTACCTGTATAAAGTTAGTCTCACTTTGAAGAAAATTAATGATAACTAAATGCACATTTAATTTGTGACCATCATTTGACATGCGTGCAATACATGGAGAATCTGGGAGTATGCTCTCGCTGATGACTGATGATGTCGTATTGAGGTCATACAGCAATAGTGATAACCATTGCCGTTTCAACTACTTCCATCTACAGCAACCACTCATAAAAAGAACACAATAATATCGACAAAAGTAATGTGTCTGTGAGGTTCGAACGCTCCTCTAGATAAAATTGTTCTGCACAATACTGATAGTGGATATTCTCCCGCTTCGATAACACTGAACCACACTACATTTCTATTTGTAGCACCGATGCACACTATTATAGTGACACGCATGCACGTGCACTCCATCATGCATTTATTATTCACTAACACAAGGCTATGATATGATAATATACCTGGTTTACTTATATTTGGGCTTGTCGATTGACCTCCAGCAACTTATTATCGTCTGTCATTCATACCAAATCGAATTTGTAATGTTTCATTACTGAATTCTACTGAATTAGCACATGTAAACTAAATAATAAAGCACGCAGTCTGAATTATTTAATTATATACTTACATTATAGTCTATGTTTTGTCCTACTGTCCCATTAAACAATAGTTAACTGAACTGTCACTGAGGGGTATCACACCAGTTTAGTGGAAGGATACCTCGTGGCAACTATGGCGACTTATGAGGCCACATAATGTTAATTTATTGAAAATCATCCGAATTTTGGGGAGAAATAGGGCGGTGTATGTGTCAATTTTTTTATTTTTTTATTAATATTGTTAACAAGCAATATGTAATTATTTATCTTCAAATATATTCAAATAAAAATAATATGGCATTACTGTTTAGGGCGGGTGGGGATTATATACAGTAAATTAATTTTATATTGCCTGATAATCTCTGAACACAGCCGCAGGACATACAGGTTGAAGTAACGAACCAAGGTATATACATGCATTAAATATATATAAAAGCATCAATAAGTGAGAGAAAAATAACCTAACATTTTACTCCTTCTTATAATACATTAATGTGTATAGGAAGGTGTAAAGATTTGTGTTAGCTTATTTTCTTTAACTTATTGATTGTTGTGTATATTTAATATAGTTATAGACCATGGTCCGTCAGTTCAACCTGTGGTCAGACACGCAACACACCTGACATACCGATGCAGTGTATTGAGGGAGCAACTGCTGATTAGATCCAGCCGCTGATTTCTCGGCTCATTTTCTCCCAAGCACAGAGAGTAGGATAGTAATGTTGGTTTATTGTCGTCGGTGCGATGGTGTGGGTGTTTGGTCAATAATAGTTGTTGTTTTTCATACACGGTGAAACATTTGAATAGTAAATTGAATCCGTTGATGTAGCTGTGTGCCCGACATCACCATCGCAGGTGTCTTGATATATGTTTAGTTAATATGTCTTTATTATTTGAAAATATAATGGATTGATGGTGAACATCAATTTTAATTGTTAGATTGTATAAGTTAGGTCGGAAAGATTTTCGGGTATACGAACCCATGTACACTTCCATGTGTTTTCACGTAGTACAACAACAATGGCGCATCCCTGAGCTCGCGTGAACTGACTGACATGTGACACTCATACATATTGTGTTGCCTTTCATATCTGTCAAACTACAAACGTGTTTCTGACAATTATCAAACTATTTGTAAAGTGTGCGAAGACACGTACGCTGACTGTATATTTGTGTCTGTCAATATTCTGTTCTGATTTTGGGATTTTCCTTCTACCCTACACAGGGATGGATTATTGTCTAGGGGTTAGAACACCTGACTTCCAATCCGGAGGTGGTGGGTTCAAACCTCGCCTTAGGCATCAAACATACTTTCATCGTATTTCCATCCCACTGGTCTGTCGGATGAGACTTTAAACTGTGATCCCGTCTCTATATGACCCTAGCTGTTGGTGGGAGATTAAACCCATTCAGTTTCACTTTTTCTCTTCCCTACACAGGAAATATGGCAGTTGACCCTGTTAACCGACATAACATGACTTTAGCTGATGATAAGCCATTAAACATCATTATATAAATAAATAATACTTATTAATAATCTTGTGGAGCTAACATAGTTTCAGTACTTCCAGTACTTTGATTGTATACTAGATTATCTCCCGCTTTCGGACATAGCATTTTTACAAATTTGCCATTATGGGCAATCAGAAAGTTTTGCAAGTGGGCATACATTTAAGAAGCGGGTCACCCATCCAAAAGAGGTGCAGACACTTTCTGGTGACATACTAAATACGGGGATCGTCACTGTTCACATATAGGGTGTTAATTTTTTTAATAAAAAACAAGAAACAACTAGAAAATGTGTTCATATAAAATGGATGCCCCCACCTGCAGCCTTGATAGTAAAAAGACATCATTATTACGAAGCTAATCCCGTGACTGACCTTGTGGGAAAATATAATTGAAATTGATGAAGGAGTTATTGAGAAAAGATTAAAAACTTACACGCATTTTCCTTACAAACAAGGTGAACATAAGTCCCCAGTGACCTTGACCTTGGGTGTTCGGGCGTGGGTCATATGCGAAACAAAGCACCATCCATAGACAGACAATGTGGGCAAATTTTTGGAATTGGTGAAGGAATTAATGAGTTATTGAGAAAACATTAAACACTTAAACGCATTTGCCTTACCAACAATGTGAACATAAGTCCCCAGTGACCTTGACAGATATTGTGGGCTCATATTATTTAAATTGGTAAAGGAGTTATTGAAAACTTAAACGCATTTGCCTTGTATGGACAGACGGACGGATGGATAGGGGTAAAACATAATGCCCCCTCCCAATAAATTGGTGTGGGCATAATAAAAACCAAAAACAAATACAGGAACTTAAAGGTACATGTTCTTTATCGGAATTAAATAAGTGTATAATTGTGTCACTATTACACCAGTTCTAAAAATTACGAGTGCCCGCTATACAGATACAATCATTTAGTAATATTTAGTGATATTTATAAATTATTTATACTAATTAAATGCGTCACCTGAAAAAAATAATATTTTCGACAGATTATAAAGTACATTGTATGATAATAGCACATCAAAAACTAAATACAGAGTCTAAATAGTAATGTCCGTTAACATTTTAAGGAAACACATTTATCGCCTCTGACATCAGTGTGGAAAGTTACATCTGATATTTTATGTATAATAATACCAATCAATACGTGGGGTAATGGTGAATTAATGTTTATTTT
The DNA here is from genome assembly GCA_029237695.1 of Conchocele bisecta. Taxonomy (NCBI): domain Eukaryota; kingdom Metazoa; phylum Mollusca; class Bivalvia; order Lucinida; family Thyasiridae; genus Conchocele; species Conchocele bisecta. The sequence goes on along the minus strand of CM055267.1, from coordinate 15,318,859 downwards.
GCCAGAACATGTCTCAGATAGTGTCTCTGATATAAAGAACAGTTTGTGCCCACTAAGTGGGCATGTACCTTTAATTCAAATTGCTATACTTTTGTACTTTTGCGAAGGCTCAAATGAATTATTGTTACCGCTGTCGTCCGTCTGCCAAAAAATGTTCGGACATCTTCTTCCTCTTCTGAATCGCAGGCCATTGTTGACCAAACTTAATGGGGATGATATATGCGTTACCCATTTTCAGATCTATTAAAATGTACGTCGTCGCATGTCCAGATGGCCGCCGTAGAAAAGGAGGTCGAATTCATTTTTGTTTTCGAATCATCGATAGTCAATGCTTTCAGATTTGTTACAATGATGATTCCAGGATCAACAATGGGCGGGGCAAACATACTAGACGATATATGCGATAACAAAAGGAATTAAAACAGGAGTTGCATAATAACCAGCTGACCTATCAAGCAAAACTGAGTGCGTGACTGAGCGACGGACAGTTTGTTCATGTAGTACTTCATAGTTCAATCCAGTTGAACACTGCAAAACTGCAATACTGATACTGTCATGTGGGGCATGTCTGGCAGAGGAGTTAGTGTTCAGTACCTAGTCTGGCCTCAACTGTCCTAATGTACCTTGTCTCAGCCGACAACCCATGTACAATAGAATATATCGGTGATTATAGAGAACACCAAGCTAGTGTCTTTTGATGTCAATTTTGTCAGGCAATGCTAGGAAACGCGTAGTAATTCTGAGAAACTCGAGCCGCGCTTGAAAAAGTTGATATCAGCAGACACTAGACTGCTATTATATTTATTAGGTAACGTCTTATGTTAGCCGAAGATCAATTAGTAAGTAGCTTTCGTTGAAAATAACAAGACTTGATTTTGTTGCGTCATTAATACACTGACGTTATTCGGTAACGTCATGTGACGCCGTTCGACCAATGGAACGTTAGTTTTCAATTTATTGTGCCCGGATATTGTCTGATACGATTTTACGTTATCAGTCTCAGTAAGTATTCGGCCACTACAAAGCTCGTTACCTGATAAAATATTGTCAGATTCACATTACAGCAATCATGTTCTCTTGTCAATAGATCCCAGCCGGTATGGAGGACTTTATGGGTTTGCTGACCGATGAATGGGTTTTTGTGGACAAAGAAAAAATCAAGCAGCAAATCAATGAAAAGGGGCTGCCTGCGCTGAAATCAATCTGTGACAAAAAACAGAATGATTGGAAGAATGTGCCCCTGAACGTGGCTGTCACCGGTAACTCCGGCACGGGAAAGTCGTCATTCATTAATGCCATCCGGGGTCTGGATGCGGAGGACGACGGCGCCGCCGAGGTCGATGAAGTGGAGGCAACGATTGACGTCAGGCCTTACCCACACCCATCGAATTCCAGCTTACAGTTCTGGGATTTGCCGGGTGTAGGCACTCCGAGGTTCCCACAGGCGACTTACCTAGATGATGTCGGCTTTGATCGCTACGACTTCTTCCTGATATTGTCCAGAGACAGATTCACGGAAAACGACATGTGGCTGGCAACGGAGATACATGCCCGCCAAAAGAAGTTTTTCTTTGTCCGAACGAAGATTGATAATGCCGTCCAAGATGACAAACGAGCACACAAGAAGACGCACGACGAAGCGGTTCTACTCGACAGAATCAAGCAAGACTGCACAGAAAAGTTATGGTCTGCTATTGGATTCTACCCGGACGTATTTCTGATATCCATTTACGATCAGCACAAGTTTGATTTCAGACTCCTTGCTGACAAATTGATCGCCGATTTCCCCGCCCTAAAACGAGAGGCAATGGTCCTGTCTCTGAACATTCTGACTGAGAAGATCATCCGAGAGAAAGCCGAAGTTTTGAGGAAGCGGGTTTGGTCCGTGGCGGCTTTATCCGCCGCCGGTGGCGCGATCCCGATACCGGGAATTTCCGCTATCGTCGACATGACACTCATTACAACAGAAACGATGTTCTACCGACAGCAATTCGGCTTAGATGATGAAAGTCTTACGGTTGCTGCTAGAGAGGCAAATATGTCGTTGGACGACATCAAAAAGCAATATTCGAGCCTCCTTATGTTCGTGTCTGTGGAGAATATAGTGAAATGTTTAGGCGATATTGCCATATCCGAGGTCGCTGAAAGAACGGCATCAATTCTATTGCCAATCGTCGGCAGTATAATCGCCGCGGGCATTTCCTACCAGGTCACGGCCTCCTTTCTTTGGGAGAAAATAGACCAGCTGGAAGCGGGCTCGCTGGAGATTAACACGTTTTTAACCGGGCAAATAGCGTCGTCCGTGGATGACCAGGATATGTAAGTTGTAGAACTCCTGCAATGCTGAAGTAAATTTTGTCGTCTGCTTTTTATTTTCCGGCTCAGAAAAAGCATATGGAAGCGTCCTGGTGCCAGATTATTAAATATTTTAAATTCATAATTAGGAGATACTAACTTCTAATTAGGAGATACGAAGTCCTAATTATGATATAGCTAAGTCCTAGTTAGGAGATAATAAGTAGGGCTTATTATCTCAAGATTAGTATCTCTTCATTAGGTCTTCGTATTTCATAATTATGAGTTAGTATCTCCTTATTAGGACTTAGTATCTCATAATTAGTACTTACTGTCTGTTTCACGAAACCTGCCCAAATTTTACGGCCATATAAACAATGAAAAAACAATATTTCTTTCGATAATATGAAATTTTATCAACATTTAAGAATGAGCCTTCTTCTTATTTCTAAAATTTAAAGTTAATACTTTCTCAGGAAAGTTAATACTTTCTAACACATTAGCAACTAGTAAAGTCGGATTAGTTGTTTGTTTGAAATACAACTCCTGTAGTAGTGCACCGTAATGCTTCAAAGTATTATGTACTCCGGTTTCTTCCTCCTTGTGATGAGACTGACTCCGTATGTTGATAAATTAAAGTAAATGCTTGGATTTAACGACGACACTGGCTTGGTGACATTGCATGTCGTCTCCCACAAGAAGGGGAGAAATGAAGGAGAGGAACCGGCCCAAGGGGGCCTAGATCTTATTATAATAGTCCCCTCTGGTTCTTTAACGTGCACATACTCTCCTTCAAATCTGATACACGGGACTGCCTTTTAAAGTCCCCATCCCTAAGGACTAGTAGGCAATACAAAGTATCTCAGAAATACTGACACCCTGGATCCCTGAATCGAACACGGGTCTCCAGCGTGGCAGTCCAGTGGTGTTACCCCTCGGCCACGGTCTGCTCTTTCCTCGCATTTAACTTGACGCGACGGTTACGTTTAACGGCCGCACTGACTGGGAGCCAATACCCATAGAGTGCAGTACCAGCGATGAACCAGTCCAGGGGCCCATTTCACTAAACTCCGTACGACTAAAATGTTAATAAGTGCAAATTTAGGATCGTCTGGAAATTTCAATTGATGGATTTACATTTATTGAGCATAGGCTGCATATGCAGTCTATGCTCAATAAATGTAAATCCAACCATTGTTTAAAAGAAAACATTGCTAATGTGAAATTCACAGACCATTATAATTTTGCACTTACGAACATTTTAGTCGTAAGAAGCTTAGTGAAACGGCCCCTGGAGACGCAATGTGTGGCAGGCCAATTCAATCGTTTGTGGCACGTATTACTATTTATCCCGTCAACACAGTGCGTATGTGCCGTGAAAAACGGTGCCGTGAAACATTTTTGATATCCAGTCAATACTATTTTTGGATTTTACAGCCATTTGTAGGTGTTGACTGGATAAATAGAATAGTAGGTTAATGCCGTGAATGGGAAAAAATATCTGGCGCGGCACGGAAACGGGATGTGCTCGGCATAGCCTCGCCCATCCCGTTTCCTGAGCCTTGCCAGATATTTTTTCCCATTCACGGCACTAGCCTACTATTCTCTATTTAGGCATGAAAAATAATATCGCAATGGTTACCTTATGATCACAGATGTTTCTAGCGTGTATTGGACGGTCAATTCTTGTTTGTAAAGTTTAAACTTTATTTATGTTACAACGATTACACACAAGCGCGAGGGCACTTATACAAATGCTTTCGTTGGCACAGATGAACGCGTAAGGGTGATCCTTTATGTGGGAGGAAACCGGAGTACCCGGAGGATACCCACTTGTCCGATGTGGCGACCACCATACCATCTCACATACTGCCCCGACTGAGGATCGAACCTGTGGACGCATTGGTGAGAAGCGCGCTCGTTACCAATTGCGCTAACCGGACAACCAATTATTAATAATTATTAATTATTGTTTGTACATACATGAAACACCTTTCTAAAACATGTACAAAACAATTCAAATGCGCCCGGGTGTAATTATAGTACTTTTTTTACTCGCCTATACAACGTGTTACAGCGTGTCGAAACCGCTGTTTGGGGAGGGTTTTCGGCATAGATGTTACAGTTGCTAATACATTAACATAAATCTCAAAGATTTTGGGTGTAAACTGTCGTCACACTAACCGAAATAAATTCGCTTTTTAAAATCAAACACATTCACTTCCTCATTTATATCAATAAATATTAGCCGCCATCTTTGAAAATATTTCAATCACGTGCACGCAGTGGTTTGGTTGGTCACTGGAGACTGACGTTATTTTCCATTAGCCAACCAAATCACTGCGTGCTATATAAGACATGAAATTTGTTCGTATCTCCTAATTAGGACTTAGCATTTCCTAATTAGGACTTAAAATAGTTCAGCATCGGCACCAGAACGCTTCCATAACAATGTGAGTCGACAGCTCTTTCGAATCATTTCACATGACATTGATTCAAAAGTGCTGTCACATGATGTTTTTATTGAGAAAGTGGACAAGAACGACAGCAGACGACATTTGTTTTGGATTCCCGCATTCTAAAGGACAACGTTATGTATGAGACACTGCGATCTGCAATTTCGCTACATTATTGATGAACGTGTGAAATGTGCCCGTGTTCCGTGAGCATACACGTTAACCATGTTAGACACTGACATAACAAAACGGACACTCATATATATGTCATATACATACACAATATGTTATCTACAGTGAAATCGTGTACATGTTAATGATCATGCACAGTACAATGCAACACGATACTAAGTTAACCCTTTCATCCCTAAGTAACTGAAATGGATTGTGATATGAATATTTTGCACCCAATCCAAAGGTCACAAAATGATTTTCAGACTAGTCCATTTATGAATAGGGGATGTTTTTGTTCTAAAAAATACGAAAATTACTTGCAAAAAGTGCAGATCCTGATGACGCGGCTCGTCATGAGCCGGCTCATCTGGATCTGCACTGTTAGCCAATACTGCTCTGCCGGCCGGTGGTGTTGAAAGGGTTAAAGGTACATGCCCACTCAGTACGCACAAACTGTTACAGGAATTAAATAAGTGTATAATTGTGTCACTATTCCACCAGTTCTAAAATTACGAGTGCCCACTATACAGATATAATCATTTAGTAATATTTATTTTACTGATAGTGACGCGCGTTGGTATCAGGCGATTTTCATATGCAAATGAGGCATGATATTTTTTAATTATTTATACTAATTAAATATGTCACTTGGAAACATAATATTTTCCTCAGATTATAAAGTATGATCATTGCTGATAAAAAAAAAATATTGAAAATAAATAGTAATGTCCGTTAACATTTTAAGTAAATACGGTTATCGTGTGTAAATTGACGTCTGATATAAAATGTATAATAATGCCAATCAATACGTTGTGCCTACTGAGTGGGCATGCACCTTTAAATTAACATAGCGGAGTAATTAGTGCACAGCGAATAGTGAAAGGTAACATGACCGCCGGCTCAGAAAAGGTACCAAGGAAATGTGCATTATTTGTAAATCGTGACCAACTTTCAAGTTCGCGCCATCGGAATACAATATAACCCATTGTCTGAGGACAGAGGACCATACTACCGACTTCACTGACTGAAAGTTGAACATTATAGGCCCTGATCTGGCTCCACGCTGGATGAAAGAATCGTAAGGTACCCTTTTCCAGCTCACACATTCAAACAGATACAAGACATTTACACAAGCGTTGGATTTTTATTGTCACATATAAAATGTAACATTAGACACATGAGACACGCCATGTGATTTTGTACCTTCGGACATATGCGTAATTTCATGAAATACGTTTTCAAAATTTACAATATTTTCCGTAAATGGCGTTAAAAGTTGACAAAATGTACTTTCAAAATTTTGTCAACTTTATTTATGAAATATATTGTAAATTTTGTAAACGTATTTAATGAAATTACGCAGATGTCCGAAGGTACAAAATCTCATAAAGTTTATTCAACTGCCATTTTGAAATACCGGATTTGTTTCCCCGAGACATCTGGAAATCCGATAAATGAACGATTTCAAAATGGTAGTGGAATAAATTGTATATTACATGCTGATCGAAAAATGTGAAATTTGCTCTTACGCCAGCGTATAACGTTACCAAAATTGACAATATTTCCGTTAGCGTGTGAATTGCTTCTTCGTCGGAAATGACGTCAAACGTGCAGTATAACGTGTGACAAGTATGTAAACACAGCAGTATGGCAGGTCACAAGTATGTGTAAACACAAATACGGTATTTCCCCAGTATGTATAGACACACACGAGTATGGCGTGTTATCAGTATGTATATATGCACGAGTATGGCATGTCACGAGTATGTATACACACCAGTATGGAATGTCACCAGTATGTAGACACAATAGTATGGCCCCCACACCTGTATGTATACACAGCAGTATGGCCAGTCACCAGTATGAATACACACCAGTATGGCATGCCACCAGAAGGTATACAAACCAGTGTGGCCAGTCACCAGTATGTATACACAGCAGTATGACATGTAACTAGTACGGATACACACCAGTATGACCTGTCATCAATATCCATGCACATGTCGTACTGCTGTGTATGTAACATACTGGTGACATGCCAGTACTGGTGTGTATACATACTGGTGACTGGAAATAGTAGCAAAGCCTATCACGTGCGCACGCGAAAGTAAAAACTATTTCCATGTCCCCTCTGTGGCACCGTACAATGCGCATAGCAATACTGGGGGCCGTTTCACTAAACTTCGTACGATTAAAATGGTCGTAAGTGCAAAATTATGATAGTCTGTAAATTTCACATTAACAATGGTTTCTTGAATTTACAATTATTGGATTTACATGTATTAAGCATCGGCTGCATATGTAGCTTATGCTCAATACATGTAAATCCATCAATTGAAATTTACAGACTATTCTAAATATGCACTAAGAACATTTTAGTCGTACGAACTTTAGTGAAACGGCCCCCATGCCCTCCGTGTCGGTGGAGGTGGTGATGAGTGGGTCGGGGCCACAATCGGGGCAGGAATTAGACAGCTCCTTCGATGGGAACATTGGCTGTCTACACCGACCAATCGCCACGAGGAAAACGCTACCCGACCGTGGAAATTTGTATATTTCTTTTTTGTTTTCATTAATTTTTATTCACGTTTAAATACAACATGTACAATCATATATGTTCACATGCATACATAACACAAAACATTTGACATTACATGTAGTATTTTCGAGTGCTGTTTTTTAAGAGAAATAGTCAGAAAAATATATTAGAATGAAAGGATATAAAGGTATCCCTCCCCTATGTTGATACCTGGTACACAATTCAGATACACGAGCATGATTACTATATTACACGAGTGTGTAAAACAATGTACTTGATTGTTGTATGGTGCTATACACATATTAATTGTCAAACCTGCCCCACTTAATATTATGTTGTTCTATTTTATCAAATTCTGTGTCGCGATGTTCATATTTGCATTTAATAATGAAGAATTTTGCTAATATAATGATAAAATTAAATTGTTGTGCCAACTGCGATTTGTCATTAATTCCTAGAGAGATGATCTGAACATTCACGGTCTAAGCTGTGACCAAAAGTGTTGCACATGAGTACATTCCCAAAATAAATGTTTTATATTTTCAGTATACATGGAACAAAAATCGCACAGGCTGCTACTTACGAAATTACAACGATAAAGCAATGTATTTGTCCCCAGAATTCGCATTATATATTTATACTGAAAATTCCGAAGTTTTTAGTCTATTGTACATGTTGCCGGTAATATGTAAGTCTGCTGCCAACATAAATTAGAGTGGAAATTCAATTGCCCATTTTTCTTCAGATTTTATTATTTCTAATTTGTTCCGGTTTATTGGTGACATATACATGTACAGTAGTTTGTTAACACCACATTTGCATTTTTGTATTTTTGATATTAGGGCTTCTGAGTTAGAGGGAATGCTAATTCGTTCTGTTTTTATTTTCTTTACTTCATACTGAACTTATGCTGTTTAGAATAAATTTATATTTTATGAAATCTTCATTTCGTATACTAAATATTTCTGCAAAATCTGCCAATCGTAAAAAAGCACTTGCTCTGTAATCATATAGTTGTTCAATATATTTAATTCCTTTTTCATACCAGTTTTTGAAAAATAGTGTTTTATTTTGATGTTTTAAATTTGAGTTATGCCAAATTATTTCTTTGGATACAATTTTGTTTTTGTTTGAATAATTTGTACGTGCCTATTTCTACGGTGGTTCATAGTGTTCGTGTCTTTGTTTCGACACCGCGTAGAGACGTCTATAGAGCGGTCGTTCATTCGTTCTACGACACGTAGAGACGACCATAGAGCGGTCGTTCATTCGTTCTACGAATGCAGCCTCTGCTCAATAAATGTAAATCCATCAATTGAAATTTCCAGACGATCTTAAATTTGCACTTACGAAGATTTTAGTCGTACGAAGTTTAGTAAAACGGCCATTTTAATGTTCGTCTCTATGCGGCGTAAAAACGAAGGAACGAAACGTAAGGTTCTTATTTTTCGTCGCTACGCGGCTCAGACACGAAGTAACGAAATATAATCGTTTTAGTCTTCGTTTCCACGCGGTGAAGTGATGAAGACACTAAATGTCCCTAACGAACCACCGTAGATTCCAGAATGTGTCGACAGGAACATTGGGTTCCGGTATACCTAAATTAGCGACGATAATATTGTGGCAAACTTTTCCCAGTTATATACACGTCTTAATTAATTATTTGCTGCAATGGGAAAGATACTGTTACCCTAAGTTAACCACTGGTCAATTAACAGTGTTTGTGTGATGGGCTGTAAAGCCTCTCTTCAATCAGATGCATGGGGAAGCTATTACAACTGCATATGAATCCTATTGACCTTTTCATAGTGACCTTAATCTTGGCACACTGCCAAGCTAAAGGTAGACCTTAAACTGGGTCAAACCAATTAGGAGCCTTATCACAATACCCACTACATCACTGTGGAACCTTGTGCAGACATAGGCTGGCTCACTGCGAAGCGTAAGGTAGACCTTTTTGTAGGTCATCTATATTTAGCAACAGTACTCCTCCAGTTGATATGATTTGAGAAAAGCCAAGTTGTTAATCATTGCCCAGTCTTTTTGGTAAATGAGTAGTTACCAGACCTAATAGCTCCTAGCTGTGTGACGTAATATGGAAATTTAACGACCACTCATTTGACCCGTCTCATAGAGACGATTGAGACGGTGAATACCTCGTATTAAAAGGGGTAAACTGTGTGTTCGTCTTGTTTCTCCACTAACAAATATGCGATATTTCAATGGGCTATGATCACACATTGAACCGGCTCTATGAGAAGATTCAAGTGTGGTCACCTACGATGTAGTATTCTCGTGGGGAGACGAGAATAACATACAGTTATGGGCTGATAGGAGGGTATGTTCTCCGCATGAAATGTGTTAAAATGACAATCGTACGCCATATTTCTTGTATTTTACTACAACAGTGTTCGATTGAGCATGGATCTCACTTATAAATATGAAAGCAGCTATCACTTGATACAAGTCAAACATTATAGTGTTAATGTTTGTCTCATCAAGGCATGAACTGCGTGAATAATAGTATGTAGACAGTCAATCTCTTGTGACATGTATTGTGTACTATAAGTCTAAGTTACCAGGCTCATATGAATATTGTTGTAGACACACATGTAGTGCATTATCATCTATATCTTGGGAGGGAATATTTGACAAGACACCTTCTTGCCTGATTCACCATAACCTTTAATTCAATTAAAGGTTAACCTTAAAATAAAAGGTAACCACTTAAAGGAAGACCTTACTCAATGTCAACGTTAAAGGTACCTGAATCACCGAGATGTATAAAAGCTGTGATTTCCCGATCCAAGGGAGAGTGCTAGTTTTGGATTTTAAGAGCATTCTGTTTTGGCTCCTTTGGATAAATTAAATAACCTACTTTAGTTTCGGAATTACTGTGATCTAAATTCAAGGACGGAATTATTAACTTTTAAGCTAATTGCAACCGTTACTTATTTTTACTGGGGTGTTTTGTCAGGGAAGGCCGTCGAGCCAACCCCCTGACGGGGGAATGTGGAAGTAGGAGCTTGTGTTTCTGAACTACTTAATGTGTGACTGTGATTTTTATATTTACGTTATTAACCACATTAAAAATATGTACTCCTGAACGAACGCCTTCTCTACAATTTGAGTTTCCAATTGGTACTACAAAGAATTGTAACATTCTTTCATCTGACGTTGCGACATACAATTATGATATGTGGTGGCAGCGGATTATCACATTGAGGTGAAGAAATCAACAACTGACGTCACTCGTTTTCTAATTGACCGAAAGGTCTGGTTGCAGCGAAACAGTTCAATCCTGACAAAAGGGGACCATCAGCCGACCAATTCAGTCCAATAAGGGCTACGTTACGGAGGGTAAAATTATTTGCGTTACAATTGGTGGTACAGCGGTGGGATACAAACTTGTACACAAATCCGAAATATTAATGCTAAATGAATTGTTTACCTGATGGGGGTTAGCATAAGTCGCCAACGACAGCAGAGAAGGCATAATGAGAGCAGACTTGATGTTTCAACAAATACAGAAGCTTCTTTAGATCACCTTTGGCAGTTATCTATGCAACAAATGAGAAGTCTAGAAGTTAATTGTCAAGAACTGGAAATTAGACTTGGCCAAACTGAACGGGAACAAGAAACTGTGTCAATGAAACTAAGAGATCAGGATGATCGTCATAATAGTGTAATTAAATCATATCAGGACATGATATACGTGCTGAGCACATCGAAAAATAAGGAAATACACGCCCTTCAGGTTGAACTATTACACTTGTGGCAAAATCTGAGACAAGAGGAACAACCAGAAGGTGATAAGGAAAATAGTGATTCCGAGCAAACGACTTTGGTGTAAATGTAACATTATGTCTAGTGATGATCAGAAGGCATTATACGATATTGAGGTGACACTAAAACAAATTCAGTTAGAAATTACAAACCTACTTGAACATTTATACAGGGAAGAGAAGCATTATGCAAAAACTATTGAATCTTACAAAAACAGAATCATCAAAATAATCAATGAAAAAGATAGAATAATACAGGAATTTGAAAGAACATTTTTAACAACACCAATCAATAATTCCCCACCTGATGTGTATAAGCTGGAATAAAGAACATTTTACTAATAGTGTGTTAATAGATTAGCTATGGGTCCAAAGCGCACTACAGACAAAGAAAAGGACATAGCAAAGGATGATGATCGAAGGAAGATGGAACAGGAAATTGAAGAATTAAAACAACAGCTGAGGATTGCTGATGAACAGCGTATTCAGTCAGATAGTTGTTGTGACCGGCTAAGAGATGAATTAAATCGGCAGAGCGAGGACCAGGAGCAGCGCCAAGGGGACATAGTCAGAATTTATCAGGACCGGATGACCGACAAGTGTAAGGAGAATGATGAAATCATCAGGGAAATGCAGGAAAAGGAACGTCAATCTGGTGATACTCATCCAGAGCAGTGGAGAATGGCTATGCTCTTCAAAATGAACTGCCGGCCAGAAACGAAAATACTCCGCCATATGCCGAGGCACCGGTAAACGCAGCACCAGCACATGTAACTGCACTGAATCTAGAACAGTCAAGCAACCAGAGACATCGACCTGAGGTAGCTACCGTCGCATCCCCTGCGTCATGTATGCCATTATTTGAAGATGTCAGACAACGACAGTATGATATTCCATTGCCAAGGCAACTGATATTTGATGGGAAAATGTCATGGGATAGCTTTATCAAGCCGTTTCACTCAACAGCTTTGATATGCAGATGGACCGAACATGACAAATTGTTTAGACTCACGAGCAGCCTACGTGGGGATGCTACAGCATATGTATTTAACCAGCTATCACAGGTAACAACGCAGTCGTATAAAGAGAGGAGAACCAGTGCATCATATCTAAACGAATTGGAGATGCGTCAGTTAACACCAAGGGAAAAATTGCTCGAATGTGCAGCCGATATTAAGCGTCTTGTAATCAAAGGTTACCCTACAGCTGATGAGAGGACGAGGGAGACAATCAGTGTCAGACATTTCCTGACAGGTATGAGTGATCAACAATTGGCAGTTGCGGTAGGGATGAAAGATACACAGACCATTGATGATGCAAGGGAAATGGTAGAGACCTATAACAGCCTGTGGGAGGACGTTGGAAGAGGTCAAAAAGTCCGTATGGTTAAATTTGAATCCAAGCCAGTGAAACCGCCACAGAAAGATCAGAGCCGGGTGACATTGGCTGAAGTTGACAAGATAGTAAGCGAGAAATTGAAGCAATGGGGGGAAGCTAAGTCACCACAAGGAATCAAACAGCCTGGTCAATATTTGGAAACAAGGCTAATGGAGCATACAGCAATGCAACAGTTGAGTGTTATCGATGCCACAAGTTGGGACATTACGCGAATGAGTGTCCCACAGGGGTGAATGCAAGTAAACAAAGGGGAAATTAAATCAGACTGAGCCTGTCGGCCTGGGCTCGGTCCCCACAACCAAACTGTCTTGTGAAATGGTGAAAGCTGGAGTAACAATGTGTCTTCCTTTAAATAAAGAAACTTTAGACTGTAAATTTGTAGTAGACACTGGAAGTGCACTGACTATTGTGTCATCAAATGTGTTTAATAAAATGACGTCTTTGACAAACATTTCCCTTCATAAACCAGATCCGTCTATTAGATTAGAAGTTGCTGATAGAGGACAGCTGACAATTGAGGGAACGACCAACATAACATTTTGGGCACGAAACACCGAATTTACATGGGAAATGTATGTCGTAGATATACATGAAGATGGGTTAATTGGATTGGACTTTCTTTTGGAACATAATTATTTACTTGGTACCAAATCCGGATTTAAATTGAATGGGAAGCGGTATCCATGTATAATTGAGAAAATGCCACTGTGTGCTAGGGTATATTGCAAGGACAATGTACGAGTACCTGCCAACAGTGAAATGGTAGTAAAAGGACAATTTATCAGTGACTGTTTCTCAAGTGATGTCGGTATTATTTTGGAAGACAGACAACATAATGATGGTGACATTTTAATTGCGAATACATTAGTTGACACGACTTACAACAAAGATGGCCTACCAGTCAGAGTATTGAATATTTCAACGGAAGAAATTCGACTCAAGAAAGGAGCTGCATTTTGAGTGATTCATGAAGTTGCAGGAAGTGTACCATTCGAAGATTCTGAGAATCAGAAGACGAACCATACAGGACCAACTCTTAAAATGAATCGGGTATGTAGCCGAGACCACTTGCCCCGTCGTATTCAAGATTTATTTGATCGATCTGCAAAAACATTGTCAGAAGATGAACAACAAAAGCTGTTCAAACTGTTGAGTAAAAACGAAGGTTTGTTTGCTAAATCCAGTTCTGATTTGGGACAGATATCGATTGCGGAACATAGAATTGATACGAATGATGCGAGACCTATTAAACAATCCCCAAGATGACCACCAAGGGCGTTTGTGTGTAAAGAAGAAGAGATCATACAAGAACAGTTAGAAGCCGGGGTGATTCGCGAGTCGTCATCACCTTGATCGTCCCCAATGGTATACGTGTTAAAGAAAGATGGAACAATACGACCCTGTGTGGACTACAGGAAACTGAATGAGGTCACTCTCAAGGACGCATACCCATTACCTCGAATTGGCGATTGTTTGGACAGTCTCGGTAATGCCAACTTCCTGTCCACCTTGGATCTTCAGAGTGTGTACTGGCAGCTGCGAGTGCGTGAAGAGGACAAACCAACGACTGCTTTTGTGACAAGGAGTTGTCTTTACGAATACAACAAAATGGCTATGGGACTGTGCAATGCTCCAAGTACGTTTCAACGGTGCATGGAGTTGGTGTTTAGAGGTTTACAGTGGAAAATATTGCTAATTTATCTGGATGACATAATTGTATTCTCAGACACTTTTGATTCTCATATGGAGAGGTTGGAAGAAGTGTTCAGACGACTAAACTCTGCTGGATGTAAACTGAAACCCACTAAGTGTAATTTATTCCGACCTCAAGTATCATTTCTCGGACATACCGTGACAAAATATGGAATCAAGCCCAGTGTGGAGAACGTGGAAGCCATTCAAAAGTGGAAAAGGCCACAAACTGTTACACAAGTACGTTCATTCTTGGGGTTTTGTTCCTATTATAGGCGCTATATCAAAAACTTCTCCGTTAGAGCAGCCCCTATGAATCGCTTGTTAGAGGCCGGACAAGCATTAATTTGGACAGATGAGTGTGAACAATCATTTCTGGATCTGAAGACTGTACTCACCGGGGAAGAAGTAATGGCGTTACCACAAGACACAGGTCTGTTTATTTTAGACACTGATGCATCGGATCGGGGAATGGGTGGAGTTTTGTCACAAATGCAGTTGTGTGACCGGACAGGAAGAGAAGAGGAGAGGCCAGTGGCATACGCTAGTAAGTCCATTACTAAGACACAACGCAAGTATTGTGTAACACGATTGGAGATGTTAGCAATGGTGACATTTATACAGCATTTTAAACAGTATTTACTGGGAAGAACATTTCTAATAAGGATTTACCATAGTGCCCTCAGATGGGTAATGTCCTTCAAAGAACCAGACAATCAGATGGCAAGATGGTTAAATGTTTTGTCACAATACGACTTCACAATACTGCATCGTAAGGGCAAGAAACACGGCAATGCGGATGCACTTTCGCGGCTAGTATGTACCCCAGCTGCGTGTGATTGTTATGATGGACAAACTATCCTATCCGAGTTACCATGCTCCGGCTGCATAGATTGCCAAAAGAAGCACGAGCAGTGGTCATCATTCATGCAGGTGGACAATGTTGTGCCATGGAGGATAAATAGACTTGCTCAGGGTACCAACGCAGTTACAGAGATCACAAGGATAGTTGCTCCAAAGTTTGTGTTTAATTTGTTAAACTTTCTACAGTATTTCGCTATAATAATGGCATTGAGCATTGTAGCTTCTATGCGGACGTGTTTGATGGGTGCAAGTAAATATCTGTCAGCGCGATACACATCAAAGTGAGCGAGCACGCGGCTAAACCTGGGACGTCTAAAGCAGCTGATGTCATCGGGGAATCTTCTAGCTGCCATGATGCTACTCTGAGGTTTAAAGTGCCCTCATATATGAGCGGTTACTCAGAGACAAATATAGCAAGACTACAGAGGGCTGACCCAGACATTGACATTGTGCTTGGTTGGAAAGAAACTGGTTCAGAGCGACCAGGGAGGAATGGTGTTGCAGCATACAGTCCTGTTACGAGACACCTGTGGCTATTGTGGCCACAGTTAGCACTTATAGGCAAGGTGCTTTATAAATATTGGTACCCACAATATAAAGGAAAGGATTTTATGCAGCTTATTGTACAAAAGGAAATATTAGACGCCGCACACAATTCCAAGTTCTCTGGACATCTTGGGGTCAAGAAAGTAGTAAGTAAGCTGAAATTCAACTTCTACCGGTACCGAATGAAAGACTCGGTTCGAATATGGATAAGGAAATGTTCTGTATGTGGTGCGAGGAAACGACCAAATAAGAAAGCCAAGGCCCCATTGGCAACTTATGTTGTTGGAGTGCCCATGGATAGAGTGGCAACAGACATTTCTGGACCCTACCCAGTTTCGGAACAGAACAATAAATACATATTGGTGGTCATGGATCAGTTCACAAAGTGGGTAGAGGCTTATGTATTGCCTAACCAACTGGCGGAAACCGTGGTAGACAAAATTGTGTATGAATTTACCTCACGACTGGGCTTGATGTTGGATTTGCATAGCGACAGTGGAAGTAACTACACCTCTAAACTGTTCACGGAAGTTTGCAGAATTCTGGGTGTAAACAAAACCCTGACATCTCCATATCACCCTGCTGGAAATAGAATGGTGGAGCGATATCATCAAACACTGCTGGCAATGATTTCGGCATACGTAAGTGAAAATCAGAGAGATTGGGACAAACATCTACCATTTCTAACCTCAGAGTATCGTTCATGCGTCCACGAAAGTACTGGATTCAGTCCAAACATGCTTATGCTGGGCCGGGAAGTCCATCAGCCCATAACCCTCAAGTTTGGCTTTCCGGGGAATCCCTGTGAACCAGTGTCTACAGCAGCCTATGTTTGTGAGATGTGGGACCGGATGGTGAAGATACAACATCTTGTACGCTCCCATTTAAAGGAAGCAGCGCAACATCAAAAACGTGACCATGACACCAGATTAGCTCACACATGTTACAAGGTTGGTGATCTGGTTTACTGTTTGGACAGTACCAATAAGATTGGGCTTAGCCCTAAACTGCGGTCAAATCCCTGGAAGGGCCCATTTGTGGTGACTCAGAAATTTAGTGACCTGCTGTACCAGCTATCTGGACAATACCAATCAAGAAACATAATTATGCACCATGACAGGATAAAACCATATTGCTCAGATATTGTGCCAGACTGGGTGCAGCTGTACAGAAGAAAGCCCAGGGAAACGGTATTGCTGCAGTTTCTCCATCCCAGGATAAAGGAAGCCCAAGGAGGGAAGGGCACCGAAGGAAAAATGTGCAGAAACCAGCCCAAGGGGAATCTGAGAGAATGGCACTTTCGACCAACTCAAAACCCAAGCGGAAATGTCGCCAACCAATTTGTATAGCTTTGTTGTCTTTGTGCAGGAAAGGAAGCAAAACAATGTTTGTCACATTTTTAGATGAGTGAATGGCATGGCAAAATATTTGTATACCTGAATCAAAACTGCCAGTGACCATGGAACACAGCAGGAATTAATGGGAATTGCTGAAGATAATTGAGATGTATGGCAGAGGAAATTAGTTATCACCGTTACCTTAACTTTTAAGGTCTATAATTAGTGGGAGTTAAGGTCATGTGCTGATGTACACTGAACTCTAGTGGTGCTAATTGTCAAATAAATGTGTGTATTATCAGCTTAATGGTGTTGCAGGTATTTCTCTTGGGACAAGCTGGATAAACTTTCTGGAGAGGTTAGGAGAACAATGTGTCATTTCAAGACAATGGATATTCCCTAGGATTCTTGTCACACCAGCATGGGTGTTTGGAGGGTGAGGGAGCCACCCTGAGGGTGACTCGGGTATATATATACAGTGTAAATATTAATGGTAGTCATTATATTTTCTTAGGAGTAGAACATTCATTGTTAATATATATTTTCTAGTGAACTATTAATTATTTACTGGAATCAACTTGTGCAACTGAAATGGATTTAATTATTGACTGGAATCTACTTGCGAAATTGTAAGGCATTTTAAAATGTATTTCAAGTCTGTGGAATTAATCATACAATGCAGTTTAAAACTACCAAGTTAAAACGAGGAATGGAATTGACTTCTTCAATTACACCTTCACTTTAGGAATGAAACAATAATAGTGTTGTTATTGTTAAACGGGACATCACACATATTTTACAGCCGTTACTCTTGAATGGCGTCAATTCATTAATGTTTCTTAAGCAATGTCGTAACTGTAACAAGCGGTTTAGAACCAAGCAAAGACTGCGCAGGCATTTAACTACGTATTTGCAATTCTATTTTGGCGTGAACTTATGCTTAATTTGTAACTCTAAATTTGAAACAGAGTTAAAGTTAATTGAACATGTAATAAAAAAATCGCATTATGATGGAACTTCGACACCAGCAGAACACCAATCAGCTGCTATAAAGGAGAGACGGCGCACCTATCTTCTCCAGAATAAGAAATACGGGGAGCATAAAGTAAATTTCTCAAAAGAAGACATTACCTTTCTGGAAAACCAGGACATTCGGACCAACTGTGGTGTAATTAGTTCCACACTCTTAATTATGAATAACCAACTAAATACAGGGACTTATTTTCCACTGACTGGTAATTCAGACAACACGATAAATTACAGTAACCCTATTAGTTTAATTTCACCTGTCGCTACATGTAAAGATACCACAATGGCATGCACCATTAGTGGGGCAGATTTGGAACTTCCACCTCCACCCACATCATCGAAGAAACGGCAGCGAGAAGCAGATCTCTACACTGCAACAGCCCTTGGGGGACCCACCGACTCCAAAATTAACAGATTGGAAATGGAAGTAGTGGCATTAAGAGAGCAAATTAATACTTTATAATCTAAAAGAGAGTCCGCAGTTCGGAATTCTACGGACCAAATCCTTGAAAAGTTAGAAGACAATGCCTCGTACCAGTTCCAACTATTCTCAGTATTACAATCCAACCAGGCAAAGAGTCACAAAAGAAGTCTACTGGAAGTTTGTCGTGCAGTGGTTTATTCTTTAGAACAATATCCGGCAGTGCCATAGATCTACGTTATCTTCATAAAGTTGAGCCATCAGCTGGTCTAGTGTTATTCTTACCTGTCGTGATGTCCTACGACACCAGTTTATCACATTACCTGGAACTTATTTTTACCTGTCGTGATGTTCTACGACACCA
The DNA here is from genome assembly GCA_029237695.1 of Conchocele bisecta. NCBI lineage: Eukaryota > Metazoa > Mollusca > Bivalvia > Lucinida > Thyasiridae > Conchocele > Conchocele bisecta. Next base: position 15,299,959 of record CM055267.1, on the reverse strand, counting down.
GTTTATCACATTACCTGGAACTTATTTTTACCTGTCGTGATGTTCTACGACACCAGTTTACCACATTAGCTGGAACTTATTCTTACCTGTCGTGATGTTCTACGACACCAGTTTACGACATTACCTGGAACTTAATCTTACGTGTCGTGATGTTCTACGACACCAGTTTATCACATTACCTGGAACTTATTTGTACCTGTCGTGATGTTCTACGACACCAGTTTACCACATTACCTGGAACTTATTCTTACCTGTCGTGATGTTCTACGACACCAGTTTACCACATTACCTGGAACTTATTCTTACCTGTCGTGATGTTCTACAACACCAGTTTACCACATTACCTGAAACTTATTCTTACCTGTCGTGATGTTCTACGACACCAGTTTACCACATTACCTGGAACTTATTCTTACCAGTCGTGATGTTCTACGACACCAGTTTAAGACATTACCTGGAACTTATTCTTACCTGTCGTGATGTTCTACAACACCAGTTTACCACATTACCTGGAACTTATTCTTACCTGTCGTGATGTTCTACGACACCAGTTTACCACATTGGCTGGAACTTATTCTTACCTGTCGTGATGTTCTACAACACCAGTTGACCACATTACCTGGAACTTATTTTTACCTGTCGTGATGTTCTACGACACCAGTTTACCACATTAGCTGGAACTTATTCTTACCTGTCGTGATGTTCTACGACACCAGTTTATCACATTACCTGGAACTTATTCTTGCCTGTCGTGATGTTCTACGACACAAGTTTACCACATTAGCTATACCTTATTCTTACCTGTCGTGATGTTCTACAACACCAGTTTACCACATTACCTGGAACTTATTCTTACCTGTCGTGATGTTCTACGACACCAGTTTACCACATTAGCTGGAACTTATTCTTACCTGTCGTGATGTTCTACGACACCAGTTTATCACATTACCTGGAACTTATTCTTACCTGTCGTGATGTTCTACAACACCAGTTTACCACATTACCTGGAACTTATTCTTACCTGTCGTGATGTTCTACGACACCAGTTTACCACATTAGCTGGAACTTATTCCTACCTGTCGTGATGTTCTACGACACCAGTTTATCACATTACCTGGAACTTATTCTTACCTGTCGTGATGTTCTACGACACAAGTTTACCACATTACCTGGAACCTATTCTTACGTGTCGTGATGTTCTACGACACCAGTTTACCGCATTACCTGGAACTTATTCTTACCTGTCGTGATGTTCTACGACATAATATATAACTGGTATATGGAACTTATCCCCGACCGTCGTGATGTCGACATGACGTTCAATGCCGGCAACAAGTGGATGGTGACTCAAATAGTGCAATCACTAACTGGATTACATTGTTTAATGACATATGGGATCGGATTACTTAAAATACAAATGGCAAAACTGTAAGTTTTCCCCTTCGTATATGATGTTATTGGAACTGTAAGTAATGGTGTCAAGAGCAGATTTCAACTCATCAAAATTAACGCCTTCAACCTGCCGTCAGCCCCGAAACATACACCATAATAGCGACAATTGTAGTTCCAGATGAGCCGGATCACAATAAGCCGCCTCATCAAGATCTGCTGTGGTTAACGTATTGTTTTAAGAAGCATTTATCTCTGATTAAACTGAGCCAGTCATTTCTGGATGTATGGGTCAATACTCAAATGGCCACTACACTTGATAATAGCTCCAACTGTCTAATGAAATGCTGACAGCACCGCTGATGCAAAAATTACCTCTTAATTGAACCTAGTCTGAAATTAATTTACTTGAAGGTATCAACAAGTGAATTTATCAACACTGGTTTGTGAGGGGTGAATTTCCTGTCTGTCAATTACAAATTGTTTGTGGCCAGATTTGAATCTGATTTGTTGCCAGAAAAGAGATATTGGATATACTTTTACAGAATTAATAGCCAGTTGACTAAGTAATAATATGGTGTGTTCCTTCAAACACATTGGTGTGTCTATGCTGGTTTGGAACTCATCATGATATGTTATTTTGGGCACTTCCTGGATACCAATGGGACAAATTAGTACTTGGTATTGACATACTGTGTGTTTGTAGGATCATACTATCATTTATGGATCAACACATGTCGTACTTTGCATAACTTTATCCGGTTATCCTGTGAATGGTGTACATGTATAGAATGGTACAGCCATTGTATGCCTGATTGAGATGCAGTATTGTATGGTATACCTCGGCTGACTTACATTAGAAAAAACAGATTAGATGAACATACATTCAAACATCAACAGCATTAGGTGCACCCATGCAGTAAATTATTTTAGCTGTCAAATATTAGGTTCTAACAGAGTCAATCATATCTTTGTTTCGTGCATTTGGTTCGTTCCCTAGTCCGTCCGTTCGTTCATTCAGTTGCCAGTCATTCAGACATTGTCTCATTGGTATGCTGATTAATTGAATTGATTGATGGATTGTCTTTCATATGCAAATAAAAATGTCATATTGATTTAGAGAATACTAACACTAGTAGTAATACTGTTAAGCACCTGTAAATATCCTGTTGACCTTTTAGAGGCATCCGTCCAAGAAATGTTCATATATAATGTTCTGTTGCTAATGCACACGAAATCACTGGTGTGTTGAAGTCAGTGTATACTTAATTAGTCAGGGTGCAAATCAGTCCAGCATCATCTGATTCTTATACACTGAACGATGTACCCAGGCTATTGTAGTAGAAACTTAGTAATATATATACATATATTGGGAGCATTATTATTATTAGCTTACATCTCAAGTTATATGTGTGTATGAACATGTCCTGAAACAGTATACATACTTTGTTGCGGAGTGGGGTTCTGGCAAGAGGACTAAGCAGAAGTTTATGTACATTAAGTGAATATACTAACTTGTATTTGTTTGTTCATTTACATACTTGAACTGCTATAATATAAGTAGCAAATACCAAGGAACATTGTGTTTACCATTTTGAATTATGGTGCCACAAGAATCAGGGAATAATGCCACCAGGAGGGGTCAACCTGAGGGGGGGGGGGACAGTGTGGTAAACTTTTCCCAGTTATATACACGTCTTAATTCATTATTTGCTGCAATGGGAAATATTTTGTTACCCACTGGTCAATTAACAATGTTTGTGTGATGGGCTGTAAAGCCTATCTTCACTCAGATGCATGGGGTAGCTATTACAACTGCATATGAACCCTATTTAACTTTTCATAGTGACCTTAAACTTGGCACACTGCCAAGCTAAAGGTAGACCTTAAACTGGGTCAAACCAATTAGGAGCCTTATCACAATACCCACTACATCACTGTGGAACCTTGTGCAGACATAGGCTGGCTCACTGCGAAGCGTAAGGTAGACCTTTTTGTAGGTCATCTATATTTAGCAACAGTACTCCTCCAGTTGATATGATTTGAGAAAAGTCAAGTTGTTAATCATTGCCCAGTCTTTTTAGTAAATGAGTAGTTACCAGACCTAATAGCTCCTAGCTGTGTGGCGTAATATGTAAATCTAACGACCACTCATTTGACCCGTCTCATAGAGACGATTGTGACAGTGAATACCTCGTAGTAAAAGGGGTAAACTGTGTGTTCGTCTTGTGTCTCCACTAACAAATATGCGATATTTCAATGGGCTATGATCACACATTGAACCGGCTCTATGAGAAGATTCAAGTGTGGTCACCTAAGATGTAGTATTCTCGTGGGGAGACGAGAATAACATACAGTTATGGGCTGATAGGAGGGTATGTTCTCCGCATGAAATGGGTTAAAATGACAATCGTACACCATATTTCTTGTATTTTACTACAACAGTGTTCGATTGAGCATGGATCTCACTTATAAATATGAAAGCTGCTATCACTTGATACAAGTGAAACATTATAGTGTTAATGTTTGTCTCATCAAGGCATGAACTGCGTGAATTATATTATGTAGACAGTCAATCTCTTGTGACATGTATTGTGTACTATAAGTCTAAGTTACCAGGCTCATATGAATATTGTTGTAGACACACATGTAGTGCATTATCATCTATATCTTGGGAGGGAATATTTGACAAGACACTTTCTTGCCTGATTCAACATAACCTTTAATTCAATTAAAAGTTAACCTTAAAATAAAAGGTAACCACTTAAAGGAAGACCTTACTCAAGGTAAACGTTAAAGGTACCTGAATCACCGAGATGTATAAAAGCTGAGATTTCCCGATCCAAGGGAGAGTGCTAGTTTTGGATTTTAAGAGCATTCTGTTTTGGCTCCTTTGGATAAATTAAATAACCTACTTTTGTTTCGGAATTACTGTGATCTAAATTCAAGGACGGAATAATTAACTTTTAAGCAAATTGTAACCGTTACTTATTTTTACTGGGGTGTTTTGTCAGGGAAGGCCGTCGAGCCAACTCCCTGACGGGGGTATGTGGAAGTAGGAGCTTGTGTTTCTGAACTACTTAATGTGTGACTGTGATTTTTATATTTACGTTATTAAGCACATTACAAATATGTACTCCTGAACGAACGCCTTCTCTACAATTTGAGTTTCCAATTGGTACTACAAAGAATTGTAACATTTTTTCATCTGACGTTGCGACAGACAATTATGATCTGTGGTGGCAGCGGATTATCACATTGAGGTGAAGAAATCAACAACTGACGTCACTCGTTTTCTAATTGACCGAAAGGTCTGGTGGCAGCGAAACAGTTCAATCCTGACAAAAGGGGACCATCAGCCGACCAATTCAGTCCAACAAGGGCTACTTTACGGAGGGTAAAATTATTTGCGTTACAATATGTTGCTAGAGGTCAATCGACGAGTCCAAAAATAGGTAAACGTGCGTATTATCATATCATAGCCTCGTTTTTGTTATAAAGGACGTGCATGAATCGTGTATTGTTGGAGACCTGGCCCTCTCAATAATTCTGTAACTTTTGGAGTTTGGAGTGTTTTATATCCACCCATCCCCTTCATTCAGCCACTGAGCTTACCGGTCGTGTTGGAGATGGGACATAACTAAATAAGCGCACGCACACACCGCACACACGCACCGCACGCACGCACGCATAATGGTATATTATAAAAAGTGTACATGCGGACAAGAATATTTGTGTAAATAGGTGTTTGTTTGTTTAGTATATTACCTCGGCAGATAGGCCTTCATAGTGTACTCCGTTTTATAAAACGTTTCAGCATTAGCAGATGTACATATAGGAATAATGCACAAGACTCGGAACTGAACGGAACCCCGCAATGGACGTACATGGGCTTTCTCTAAGTCTAAACTGAGCGTTAACTTTTTCAAACATGAACATTTCTAAGTCAGTGACCTTGACCTTTGGGGTTAGCGGGCACCATGGGCTTTCTGTAGAATGATGCGGGATGTTGCTACAAATGCATGTATTGAATATTAAAGCATAAACTGAGCATTAACTTTTCCAAATACGGAAATTTCTAAGTCAGCGACCTTGACCTTTGGGGTTTGCGGGCACCATGGGCTTTCTGTAGAATGATGCGGGATGTTGTTACAAATGCATGTATGGAATATTAAAGCATAAACTGAGAGTTAATTTTTCCAAACACGGAAATTTCTAAGTCAGTGACCTTGACCTTTGTGGTTAGCGGGCACCATGGGCTTTCTGTAGAATGATGGGCTTTCTGTATAATGATGCGGGATGTTGTTACAAATGCATGTATGGAATATTAAAGCATAAACTGAGCGTTAACTTTTCCAAACACGGACATTTCTAAGTCAGCGACCTTGACCTTTGGGGTTTGCGGGCACCATGGGCTTTCTGTAGAATGATGCGGCATGTTGTTACAAATGCAAGTATGGACTATTAAAGCATAAACTGAGCGTTAATTTATAATCAGTGACCTTGACCTTTCGGGTTAGCGGGCACCATGGGCTTTCTGTAGAATGATGCGGGATGTTGCTACAAATACATATATGAAATATTAAAGCATAAACTGAGCGTAAACTTTTCCAAACACGGACATTTATAATTCAGTGACCTTGACCTTTTGGGTTAGCGGGCACCATGGGCTTTCTGTAGAATGATGCCCCCATCTACATTATTGTTGGCTGTGACTGAAAATAATTACTCTAGAGACTATTGTAGATCCAGATTAACCTGTGTATCCGCACAGTCTGATCAGAATCTGCATTGTTCGCCATTTCATGAATGACATTCTCAACATGCTTTAAACAAGCAACGTAGATCGTTATCAATGCACAAGAGTAGAATAGGGGCTAATGCGATTTCGGCTAGTTTTTACTAATTTTTCGGAATTCTACAAAATCGCGCAGTCCAATTGAACACAAGAAAACTAGAGAAATACACAACGCTATTTCTCAAAAATGACAGTGCAAGCTACTTTTCAAAGCATGGGAATTCGATCGGCGAAAGCCGTTTCCACCCACATTCTCCTGGAGAACGCGCACGGTAGCAACTTGCTTCCAGACATCTCTGGGGTGGACTACATACTCTGAAACAAAGGCCAAACCCACTTGCAATCCCTCGAGGGTCTCCCTCCATTTGTGGACGACGTCTACATCTTCGGGTACCTTCGTCGGGAAGATTGCGTAGAACGCGGGGGTCGGCTCTTTTGTACATCCGGGGGAAAAGGCTCTGCAACGGAGGTGCTTCGGGAGGTCTCCATGGCGATTCGGAAAAGCATGGGCAGTACTAGAATCCAAACATCCATCGCGCAAACAATTTCCGCCGGAGAGAAAGCGGGCGGTACAATTCGAGGAACGATTCGTCGAATCGAGCGGGACACGGAGTTCGAGGCGAGGAACGCGTGGTACCGACTCTACCCTTCCGCCAAAATTGGAGGGTACTTCGTTGCGAAAGCGGCAGTCTCCGACATTCCGATGGACGAGCTGCAAGAGAACTTGCCAGCACTCGCTCGCCACTTGCAAACTTTTGGGTACGGAATCTACTCCATCGACTACACGCAAGACTTCTCCGGGGTTCTAGATCGCGATGCCCTAGTACGACATCTCTGCGAAAACGAGGGGTTTCGAGAGCAAGGTACCTTCGAAGCAGCAATGCGGGAGTGTCCAACCATTCTCGACAACACTTCCAGCGTGGGACGAAATGTCTGCACATGGATTCGCACAACGGACGACTACGTACTGGATCCCGGAACTACCAGATGGGGAAAACGGCCGCGGGGAATCAGCGCCTGTGTGCCCAAGATCGAAATCCAAGAGGCAAGAGCCTTCTCGAACAAGGAGGGGGTGATCTCTTGGCATGCGGAACGTAGTACAAAACCCGAAGAACAAGAAACCCCCGAAGAACACAGGGTGACCGAGCCTGGTTTTGCGGGCCCCATCGAGTTCCCCGCGGATCTACTAGAAGATGCACGAAACGCCAGCTCGTTCGAAGAATCGACGCACCTGTCCGACATGGAGAGACGTCTGGAGATCCGGTTGGATGCGCTGGAACGCAGGCTGTTGGACGCGATTTCCGGCGATGCCGATTCCGAGTGTCCGAAGAAAGACGAGCTGGAGGTGCACGACATCTGGAGAACCGTAGAGATTGCGAAGTGGTGCTTGGGGGTCTCTGTGGCGGCGTACGCGGTCTGCAGACCACTGTTCCCATTCGTGGCTCTAGAGGCCCGTAGACTCTGGAAGAACAAAACAGACCCCGACGCCCAGTTCGTGCACTCCACAAAACAGTCCGGTACACCGAAGGAAAAAAACAAAACTAGCGACTCCGTACACCAGCACTCTGGTAGTAGCGACCCGTTCTACATGGAGTAGCCATTTTGAAAAAGAAAATTCTTTGTCGATTTTTGTCGCTGCTCGTTTTGGGTGGCGCGATTGTGTTCGAGAAAAACTGTGTGTGCATTTTTTTGTTGCACTTGCGAAAAAGAAGTGTGGATTCTAGAGGGCCAAAGTGGCCAGCCGATCGGGTTTGTTCGTGGGAGTAGTTCGTTTTCCCCCCAATCTGCAGAGAATTGGATTGTGTGTGTTCTGGAGGACTGTCTCCCCGCCGAGATTTGCAACCTCCCTCTCCAGAAAGAATCCGTACGTTGGAATCTCGATGTCCGTCTTTTGCTCCCCATTTTCGTCGGTCTCTAGAAGAAATAGAATTGTTCGAGTCGTGCCTCTGTATACAGTCTGTGCGTACCTGCGCTTTCTTGCAGAGAGTGTGTTTGGGGGGTGTGGTCCTCGCCAGTCCTATGGTTGTTTGGCTCTCCTCCAAGACATCCACCATCTTTTGGATCTGCTCCAGCCTCTCCGGATGTGGTGTGGAAAGAATCCGAATTGGATGCCAAGAGATCTCCACCCCCTCCTTGTTCGGGAAGGCTCTTGCCTCTTGGATTTCGATCTTGGGCCCACACAGGCGCTGTCCTTGTTGTTCCCCATCTGGTAGTTCGGGGATCCAGTACATAGTCGTCCGTTGTGCGAATCCATGTGCAGACATTTCGTCCCACGCTGGAAGTGTTGTCGAGAATGGTTGGACACTCGTGCTCCCGCATTGCTGCTTCGAAGGTACCTTGCTCTCGAAACCCCTCGTTTTCGCAGAGATGTCGTACTAGGGCATCGCGATCTAGAGCCCCGGAGAAATCTTGCGTGTAGTCGATGGAGTAGATTCCGTACCCAAAAGTTTGCAAGTGGCGAGCGAGTGCTGGCAAGTTCTCTTGCAGCTCGTCTATCGGAATGTCGGAGACTGCCGCTTTCGCAACGAAGTACCCAGTAGTAGTAAGGGAGTCAAAATGATACCACCTACCGTGATATCATTTATAACCCTCTATAATACCCCCACCACCCCCGAAAATCAAAAAATTGGTTAACGAGGAAAATTGGGTCTCCCGACAGCAAATTTATGAATTTTTTGAGAAAATAATTTTGAAAAGAGGGAGTCCCAATTATATTGGTAATTGACTTTTGAAAGTATATATTGGTGTCATAAATACATCATGTTTTTTTCACGTCCAATTGAACAGAAAAAACAAGTACCAATATTATTAGAGAAAATGGATAATACAATACAATTTGAATTGAAAATTTTTAATGACTGTGTTGAAGAAGTTTACGAAGCTTACGGGGGTTATAATCCTGTATATAAATTCTATAAAATGAGAACACTAGGCGATATCGAATACATGAAATACCAGCGTAATTTATTACGCTCCGATAAAAACGTTACATTTACAATATTATACCGGCAATTATGTCAACTATACAAGAGGCAAATACAAACATTAAGACGGATAATGCGTATCGGATATGAAACTAAGGTGTATTATACAAACATTTTAAAACCCAACGATTCGTTTACGAATGTACATTTCTACGATATCGCTTATAAAGATATTGAAAAATTATTATTGAAAAAAAAAAACTACTAATTAATTTATAGCCGAGTGTATTTTTCTTATCGAAGGTATGTAAACGGGCTATCTGAAATTATTTTTCATCAACCTCGAGCGGTCGGACTCGGAACGCCGTTGTCATGCAGTTGTTTACCATGACAACGGCCGGAGTTGTCTGCTCATTTTATTTTTTTTTGTAAACTGGCAATTTATTTTTCATCAACCTCGAGCGGTCGGACTCCGAACGCGGTTGTCATGCAGTTGTTTACCATAGCGACCACATTTGTAGGGATAGAGATAAATAAATAAAAATGTTTAGCTCCAACCGCGGCGCGAACCCACGACCCTCGTCTCTATAGATTATCGCCTTAACCCACACGACCATGTAGGCTATTATGATAAACATTACCTAGTGTTGTACAATTATCGATTTACGACAATGTTTCAATTACACGGGTTATGAACCATGCGTAAATTGATAGCCGAGATAAACAGAGCCGAGTGTATCAATTACACAGACGGTGTGTACAGTGTAATCCTAGACTGAATGTGTTATGCGATTACGGCGTAATTCTCAGTGAAAAACACATGTTGCATAGGTATGTAAATTTGTTTACTGCACCAATATAAGAAAATTAATTTTTTTTTAAAAATTATTTTATAATGGTGCTGTAACATTTCTTCCGACTTTATCTCCAAGTTTTTCCCTAAATTTATCCCAATCAGTACACTCAATCTTGGGCATGGTGGCACGCGCTTTGATTCTTATATCATTTTTTAATTGTTCATATCTCCCCATTTCTTCTACCACGGATTCAAACTCTAAATTTGATATTTTCTTATCGGCCAACGCTTTGGACACCATAACGTCGATGGTATTTTTCTTAGACCTGGCGAGAACAGATATTCTATCATGTTTTCTACATTTTTTCTCGAGTTTTCCACCCGACGCCCTAATTACCATACACAACAACCCAGAAACGGCCGACACCGCACATAAAATCCCCGCTACAGGAACCGTTATAATGGTGGATATAGTTGCAGCTATCCCGCCCCACACAACACAGAAACACTCGCCAGAGCCGTGCTAGATACTTCAGCCATGTTCACCGCGCGCCTTTATTTTTTAGCGTTTCTTTTTCTATTTGTATATTCTCTAACTAAAATATCCTGCATAGCGACGATATTATTCAACCTAAAATCTGAACTTCTTTCGTTAATTGTACACAGTGTTGATGGAGTGGTATTGACAATTGGAAGCGTTGATTCGTTCATATTTAAATTTTACAAATTTATTTCAATATATTAGTATTTAAAAAATAAGTTCAATTAACAACGAGACAATAGTGGAAGAACTCTCTGGGTCACCGATTTTCGTAACAAAGTTAATAACACTACCTTTGGAAAGTCTAATTCGATCATAACCGGAGAACGAAACCACCGTCGAACTATCTCCAGAGATTTTAGTGACTCCAACCCCCCGTTCTTCCCCATCTACTACAATATTTATCGCGACCGCGCCCACAGGTTTACCACTACCATTAACCGAGCAGACCGCCATTTGGATAACTTCACCCGCGGCTGTCATAGTGTATCCCCCACATTTATTACTCGCTTTGGCACCGAACGAATATTCATAGTGCCCCTCAACCAATGGGCCCCGCTTCTCAGCCCAAACTGTGATGGCACGTTTTAGCGTTTTCATTGTTCGCACTATTCCGGCAAGCGCACTGTTTGCGTTATATGCCTCAGTACGAATATTATAAGAGGCCTCATCAAGAGCTTTGGTCGCGGCTATACGATCATGTTTCAGTTTATCGGAAACTTCGGTTATTTTTTCGTCTAGTTCGGTAAGTGCGCATCTTCTGTTGAGAGAGATCCTCTGAGCGCAACGCACCATAAGCCTCCGTAATGGTCCGGCCTGGTGGCCTTTTGGGCTTTCTCAACACCCGACCGGGCCTCTTTTTGAAATTCGGTTATTTTCCCGTCTAGTTCAGCAACCGCCGCTTCTCTGATGAGAGAGTCCTCTGAGCGCAACACCTCATAAGCCTTCGCAAGGGCTGCCTGGTGGTCTTCTCGGGCTTTCTCAACACCCGACCGGGCCTCTTTTTGAAATTCGGTTATTTTTCCGTCTAGTTCACCAACCGCCGCTTCTCTGAGAGAGTCCTCTGAGCGCAACACCCTATAAGCCTCCGTAAGGTCCGCCTGGTGGTCTTCTCGGGCTTTCTCAATACCCGTTCTGACCCCCTCAACCCCCAACCGGGCCTCTTTTCGAAATTTGGTTATTTTTTCGTCTAGTTCAGTTCTAGTCTAGTGCCGCTTCTCTGTTGAGAGAGTCTTCTGAGCGCAACGCCCCATAAGCCTCCGCAATGGCCTCCTTGTGGTCTTCTCGGACCCCCTCAACCCCCGACCGGGTCTCTTTCAGAAATTCGGCTATTTTCCCGTCTAGTTCAGTAAGTGTCGCTTCTCTGTTGAGAGAGTCCTCTAAGCGCAACGCATCATAAGCCTCCGCAAGGGCCTCCGCAAGGTTCGACTGGTGGTCTTCTCGGACTTTATCAATACCCGACCGGGTTTCTTTTCGAAATTTTGTTATTTTTTTATCTAGTTCGGCAACCGCCGCTTCTCTGACGAGAGAGTCCTCTGAGCGAGCCAACACCTCATAAGCTTCCGTAAGGTCCGCCTGGTGGTCTTCTCGGGCTTTCTCAATACCCGACGTGGCCTCTTTTCGAAATTCGGTTATTTTTTTATCTAGTTCGGTAAGTGCCGCATCTCTAATGAGAGAGTCCTCTAAGCGCAACGTATCATAACCCTCCGTAAGGGCCGCCTGGTGGTCTTCTCGGACTTTATCAATATCCGACTGCTCTCTTTTTCGAAATTTCGTTATTTTTTTTACCTAGTTCGTTTAGTTCCGTTTCTCTGATGAGAGAGTCCTCTGAGCGCAACACCTCATAAGCTGCCTGATCTTTCTCAATATCCGTTCGGACTCCCTCAATTTGTGCAGTCGCCGTCAGCACTTCTACTCTAACATCTGATATACTCCTGTGAATCCCGTTTGTGACCTTCGATATGGTTTTATTGATCAGGGCCTTGGTTTTTCCAGTAGTTAAAAAGTCTCCCTCTGTCGGGATGAATCCACCTTCTGCCGGTTCCAAATTCTTTGAATTTGTCACCCAATCGGAAGAACTACCTGGTCCGTATATACTCATAATAAAATTAAAATTAATTTTAATATTGGGCACCTTATACAATGGACAAATTTGGGAAAAATTTCGAAGAACGAAATCCGGGTTAAATCGGGTTATCCCTTCTTTTTCAACTTTCTCGCTTGATCATCGAGAATAGAGACCGTAAATTCGTGGATATGTCCCGATTCCAAAACTTTCATCTCGGGGTGTGGGAAGTCTAAGGTCACAGTCTCGCCATAGAAACAGTCGCTGGCTTGCACGGTTTTCAGTAATGTGCTGGGAGTGCCGTCTACCGTGTTGTACGATGTGTTCACACCCGATCCAGGTGCACCCTGAGAGTTTTTCGTGAAGGCGAAGTCCACCGGGTTATCACCGACGTACTCACCGGGGTAAACACTCCTTTGTTTGAGGAGTATGTCTCTCTAAAACCGAGTTGAATACCCAACCCCGGGGAGACCACTACCGCATTATCACTGCTGATGGTCATTGTTGCGAGCCCGGTAGCATTCGATACTGTGAGGTTGATTATACCGTCAAGCTCTGAGTTGACAAAATCTTTGAGCTGTCTTATTCCCCACAGTCCGTGAGGCAGCTTTACACCTAATTGTTGTCCATCCTTCACATAGTAAAACCCTTCGCTCTTCCCCACATTCTGCCACCCGACAGTGAATGGTGATTGATCTGAGGCCCACCCGGCGTTTTCCGCAGCAGTTGTCGATTGATTTTTGAAGTTCACAACTCCCATTTTGAACATTAGTGATAGTAGCAAACATAATAATATCTTTCAATGGATACAAAAGCATTTAGCTTTAACTAACTCTAATGCAAAGTACGCGGTCGGTGGTAAATACACGCAAAAAGACGTTGTTACCGCCTTGTACACCCAACCGTAACGGTTAGACCGGACAGTGGCTTTGCCACCAATTTCCCTAACACGTTTGAGAAATATAGGCTGCCCAAGATTACTACGATGGAGTCGGTAAACGGGTGGAAAGCCACACCGATGCAGTTTTGGCAGAACCAGCAAAATTTTGCTGTATGGTGCGCAACAGCCGGGTGTGGAGTTTCACATAAAGACCATCTGACATCCAAGAATGTCATGCTCCGAAGTGTCTACAACTTTCACACGTATTATACTATTAGGAGGATTCTCAAAGAACTAGGTATTTCTCTACCTCAAGACGACGCCTGGGATCCCATTTCCAACGCATACGACCGTATGGCGTTTGAAAGATTGTGTAACGAATTTAACGTTTCAAAAGACGCGGACTGGAGGCGGAAAGCATTTCCTACCAGCACCGGCCTCGGGGACGTTCTCATTCGGGGCCAGTCCGGGAATTGGACGCAGACTGATTTTAGACACGATTACTCCGGTGACCACATCGTCAGTCGGAACGCCGGGAATTTTGACCCCGCGACTATGACTTTCGGGCCAGAAGTGTCTGGAGGTCGGCACTGTGGCGTGTTTTCTTGTAAAATGTTACCTCCGAAACGGGCTCACGTCGATTACATACAGCAGGCTGCTGAGGTTCAGAACGCGTGGACCACATTTATGTTAGATAAGGGTCTAGGGTTCACGCAGGCCGGGGTTGCTCGCGTCAACGAATCTATTCGCACGTACGTCTGGGCCATCCTCGGCGCACAGAAGCAAACTCGCAGTTCTATACTGGGCACAGGAACAGCGTTTGATGCACAAAAACAATTCTTGGCACTTGTAGAGGACGCCATCTCAGCTAAGGTGGACCTGGAGAAGGCGAACCAGAATTATCAAGACGTTTTGCAGACTGCCAGCACCCCAGTGGACTATGTATTTTGAATAGGTCTTTATATGGCGCCGAGCAATATGATACTACGAGACGACCCGGTTGATGGTTACAATAATCAAATCGTAATCGCCACCGCCAATCAAAAAATCGGTCACAACGGTAACGTGAACACGGATATCATCAAGCGCACCCCAAAATGATCGCGGGCGCGGAGTTGTAAATTCAAATAAATTTGAAAAAGATTTCATACCCCCAAAACACAAAATGGATACACCTCCCTCAACACAATCGAACCCAGTACCCCCAATTCGTAAATTGGATGCACCATCGAGTTCCATCAACAATGTTGAAACACCAATCGATTGATTAAGCACAACACACGAGGAGGAGAAATTAGGGCTCGTCGTCGCCCTCGTGGCGATCGGATTATTTACGCTTTGGTTTTAAGAACTCTCTGGCGAAGAATAGTAGGAGACAGGCGATTGCCACGATTAAGCCAAGTATTTTTGGCTAGCCATCGGCCGTTTTTGTAATATAGATAGCAAGTAAGAAACGATACTTCCGATCAGTCCAGGTAGTGCGGCAGCCGCCTTTTCGGCTAATTTAGCCAGGAGACTGGCGAGGGCTTTTAGTTGTTTTTTTTTATCCACTCCTTGGCTCCGCCGGATGGCGCGGGTGGTGGTGGTGTGGGTGCTGGCGCGGGTGGTGGCGCCGCACCACCAGTGAAAGCTAGAACTATGGTCGATATAGTCATGCTGATAGCAACGAGGATGCTTGCTATCGTGATGCCCTGTTCTCTGAACAGAGTGCGAAGACGCTCACCGAGTGTCGTCTCCTCGTGCAGGACCCTCGAGATTGTTTCGCGGATCCGACTTATTTGGTTGCTTAGAGCCTCACGGTTAGTCGAGGCGGCCTCCAAACGAGCTGCTCTTTCATCACGCAACGACTGTAGGCGTTCGGTGATCCGCTCGGTAGATTCTATATCGACACCGGCTTCCTCCAGTTTTCTTTCTTCTAGCGCGATATGTTCATCCAGCGACGAGAGTTTGGAGAGGTTAAGGACCAGTTCACCCCGTACCGTTTGCATAACCTTATCGAGGCCCCGGAGTTCGAGAAGAGGTAACAGTGGGTCATCGTTAGACAGGTCGATTTCGCTGAACGTGGTCTCCATCGTGTTAATAGCGTCGGTGGCTACTCGAGGGAGTTCGCTGAGCTCAATAGTTTCTATATCGGCGGCCGTTTTCGCCATCGTTTCGTCGGTAGACTGTAGGGCCTCTACAGCGCGGGTCGACATAATTGTTTTACCACGCGTCCAATCTGAAAATCCTAGTTCGCTCCTTATGAGTTGGCCACCGCCCCGGTTTCCGGCAATGGTGTTTAGCGATAGGGGTTTACCGGTCATCGTGTTGACGATCGGGACATTTGATGCTTTTAGTCGCAATCTACCGTTCAGATCAAATTCGAACTTGGAGTAGTCGCGACCGACAGACGGGACCAGACCTTTTTCTACCAAACTGTTGTAGTAGTCGTTTACAGCTCCCTCGAGTAATTCCCGACTTTGACCAACGCTGCTTGTAGCGCCACCGAATACCCCCAATTGGGATTGGAACTGGAGGGCTTGTATCAAGGGCGTTTCGGTCATTATAAACAATCAAATTATGTCATCATCATCCGCATCGACGTAATCGTCTCTGCCGATTTCACATGTCATTATCGTAATCAGCCATATTTATAATTTCTTAAAATTAATTATGTATTAAAGACAAAACCATACGGGTTTAATATAGATTCACTAAATTATGTCTTCGAGTCAATACGGTCGCAAACTCAATCCATACCGCAGACTGCGTGAGCCCCTCGGGGAAAAAGGCGTGAGACAGAGTGTCGTTATTACGAACAACCCATCGACGATCGACCAGAACCAGCAGCTGTTAGTCCGCTTCCCCAACCTCGGAGCTAACGACGTCATTGTGCCGGGTACTGTTCGCCTCGCTTTCACTATTTCGCTTACATCGACGGACGCGGACCGAACCGTCGTTCAGAACCTTGGTCGCGCCATCGTCAAGAAGACCATGATAAAGATTTCTGGTAATGAGGTGATGTCGATCGATGACAGCGACGTTCTACCATTGTTATCAGGACCTATGGAAGACGGCGCAAGAGCGCGAAAACGCCGTCTATCAGGGTATTGACACCAGCAAAAATAAGAACGTAACCAGACTTAGAATCGGGGCTGCTAACAAGGCAGATAACAACGCGAGCGACAACGCGGTCGCGGCGCTTACGGCAACCGCTTCCACATCCCGCTCGACTTTGAGTTGCTGGAGAGTCACATGCCCTACTATCAGAGCGCTTTGGCTGACCGCCTCGAATACGAACTAACGTTTCAACGACTACGGCCGAGTTCTCATAGCCAGCGACATGTTATCGACGTATACGATCGATAAATTGTTTCGCTGGAGTACGACATGGTCACGATGCCCGAACTCGCGCGATTGATCAGAAAACCCAGTACGCCGGGCGCGTTGCCATACTTTACGAACGAGTTCTTCGCCATCGCAAGATGACGAAAGACAAAGGCGACACATTGTGGTAATATAAATTAATTTCAACGTACCCTGCCCGCTCGATGAAAGGTATACTATGTTGTTCGAGGATCTCGGTTGCGCGTTCGGTGCTAGAAAAACCGACAAATTCTATAACCCCAAAATCACGAAGGTAGAGGTGACGATCGAGGGAGTACCCAATCAACTCTACAGCGCGGGTCTTCGCGCGCACCAGCAGTGGGACGAAGTAAGAAAGCAGTTTGCTGCCGGCTCTAAGTGCTCTCCGGAGGTTGCGGTAGTTGCCAAAGACCTGCATCTCTCGGGCCGTCTCCCCCTCGCGGAGTTCCTGAATACCAAATACGCGTTATGGCTAGACATGCGAGCCAGCGACGACGACCAAATACACGGCAGCGGACGCCAAGTTGAGAACGCTAGCGAGGGTGTGACGATCCAGATAACCAAAGAGGCGGACGGAGCCGGGCCATTGAACGTGTACTTATATATAATTACAGACGCACAACTCAACATCGAAGATGGCCGATACGTCTCAGCACTCTATTGATTTAATTAATTTTAAGAAAATTAGCAATCATTCTAACGATTTATTAATTAATAAATTTGATAATTCTAAAGAATTAATTAAGAAAATTAACAATCAATACCAATTCACGATTGGAGATGACCCACTCTGCCATAATATGTGGGCAGACAGGATGCGGAAAAACGGTTTTCATCCTAGACTTGCTCGAGGGCTCCTACCGCGATGCCTTTCGTCATATTGTGATCCTGTGTCCCACTGTGCGGTACAACGATACTTATCAGCGGCGCCCGTGGATATGGACCGACCCAGAGGTATACGTTATTGACCCCGGTGATAGGCTTCACGATTGGTTGCGTGGTTTATACCAAAAATTCCAGGGTGAGCCCACCCTATACGTGATTGACGATTGCTCGGCCAAGGCGGCGATGACCAAAAAGAAGGACATGCTCTCCGAGCTCGCATTTTCTGGCCGCCATGCTAAGCAAAGCGTATGGATATCCACTCAAAAGTACAACGCCGTCCTCAAGGATCTGCGCGAGCAAACGAAATGGGTCGCCCTCTTTCACTGCAAGGACCGAGACTCATTCGATGACTGTCTTCGAGAGAATGACGTTATCCCAACGCGCGAGGAGCGCCTGGAGGTTCGACAGATGCTTTCGGAAACTAAGCACGCCAAGCTTTTGCTAAAGACTGATCAACCAACTACTTACGAAGTTATCAATTAATTTTATAATTAATTAGCAATTACTGAACAAATGCTGAACAATGCTGAACAATTGGGTTGAGTGCAACGACTCCGAATGAAAATGAAAATGCGGCGCGACGAGAGCGGCTAGCTGCGCTGGTTGCTGGGGGACAATCGGAGCATTATCTCGGTAGGCGTCTCTCAGTTTTTCAGGTGGATAAGATGTCAGATGCGGAGATCGATAAAATGTATGCGCGATACGAATCCAAATTGGGAGCGGAGATGACAAAAACTCTCGGATCGGCGGCTATTCATTTGTACTCAACCGCCGTTAGTATACTTCTCCCTATACCAAACACCGCGGGATTGATTGACGATCTAGAGACTGACCCTTTTATAGGTCACACTCTTAGAACAGCCTGCTGCTCAATTTATCACAAGTTTGGAATGTACTTAGCTCCGCTGACAACCGTTTTGACCACGGGTAAACACTGTCAATTTGGACATATATGCCCACGAACTATAAGCCCTAATATTATAAATGATGACACAAGACACACCCGCGAGAGTGACGGAGTTGAACCCGATTGCTCCAACCCAATCGAACCCGAGTGTTACTCCGCCACTGGATGACATACCGCATATAAAAAATCCCAAAAGACAGGCAGCTGGGCGGGCGGCGGCTGCCACCCGAAAAGTTAAACAAGATAAAATACTCGCCGAGCTTCGAGAGGCTAAACAGTCGTTGCAATCGGGGACGGAGACAGCAAAACATCTGAAGACAGAGTTGAGTACACCCCCAATTCACGAATTGGAAGCACACTCAACACCCAATCGAGGTTGGGCGAATCCGATTGAACCCAAATTCGTGAATTGGAGTTGGGTTGTTGGTGGTGGTCTGGCAGTTGTTGGTGCCCTGTGCGTGTGGAAATACCCCATATTATCGGAAAAACAACCAGCAAGTGTTCAGAAGAAAGTTACGAAACACCAATCGCGATTGGATGCGCCCCATTTAAACATTGATCGCGACCCTTTTATATGCAATAATTATAATGGCTGAACAAGACGGTAAAATGTTAGTGAATGCGCTTTATCACGCCGTGGTGATATCGGGTTTCAGTATCGGGTATGCTCGACTATCAAAGATGGCCCTAGGAGGATCCGCTCCCAAATTGGACTTTACTGTGAGAGACGTAGGGCTCGCGACCTTAGATGTAGCGGCCGCAGTTTGGACCCGAGATTATCTAGTTAAAGCTGGAATTCTACCAGTTAATATATGGAAATAAATGGCTTCAATCGCAGTTATAGTAGGTGGTGCGCTTGTAAACGCATTGGCGTTCAGCGGTAGCAACTTTATATTCTCTAAAATGAAAAGCTCGAACGTGGATGAGGAGCGTAAGCGTCACGATTTAGCTGTAGAACAACTCATAGCGCAAAGGAAGCGTGGTTGAAAAAACGAACCGCCCATCTGGACTGGGTCAATGAAGAGCTTCGCCGCGAAAATCACGCCGCACAAACTTTTCAGAACGTTGAAGAAGCCAACCGCGAGTACGCGCTGGCATATCCGCAGAAAAGTCTCGCGCCGCTGGATCGCGAGCCCCAACTTTCAGATTTCTATGTACCGTCAGAGCCCCAAAAAGACCGCGAGATCGCGTTCATCGTCGTGGGAATGGGTGTGGTGGGGCTCGTCGGCTACTATATTCAATCGAGATTTTAAATTAATTATTTTAAATAAAAAAATTTATAAATATATATATATAGAACGATGTCAGTTG
Organism: Conchocele bisecta; assembly: GCA_029237695.1. Classification (NCBI taxonomy): domain Eukaryota; kingdom Metazoa; phylum Mollusca; class Bivalvia; order Lucinida; family Thyasiridae; genus Conchocele; species Conchocele bisecta. Next base: position 15,280,118 of record CM055267.1, on the reverse strand, counting down.
ACGAACTTTATTTTGCTATGATTGATGTAGGCTACACTGCCCTTAAACACCGCATAGCTGGTGCAAAGGGTATGATTCGTCTGGCCCGAGATTCTCTCGAGACGTGGCGGGAGGACGAAAATGCGGCCACCCTTTTTGCAAAGCGGATGTTAGATTCCTCCACCAATCCTGGGGGATTAGATTTTCCCAACTTCCTTCAGAACTTAACCCCCAAGCGCGATTGTACTTCCAACAAAGGTTTATTATTATCGACGCAGTTACCGGACGATCTGGCGAGGGCATGTTGGAGATTGTCCGATATATTAGAATACATCGCATACGATGAACACGCGCAAACTTAATACCAAACTATCGATTCGCCTAATGCGCAAGCTAGCGAACGCGTACTATAGCCCCCGCGGCTACTGGAAGGGACTCGCTGCCATCAAGAACCTCGCGGCGGCGACCAAGGTTTCAGAAAACGCTGTCAAGGAATGGCTCAAGAAGCAGGCCATCTGGCAGATCTATTTACCCGCGCCTCACAATATTCCGCGCCCGAAATTCGACGTGCCGGTGCCGAACCAAGTTCACCAAGCGGATCTCCTGTTTCTCCCTCACGATCGCGTCGGTCGTAAGACGTACAAGTACGCGCTGACAGTCGTTGACATAGCGAGTCGTTATAAGGGAGCTGATCCGTTGGCCACTAAAAAGTCTAAGGAGGTGGCCGAGGCTCTCTCCCGAATATATAAGAGGAGTCCTCTCAAATGGCCGAATCTTCTCCAGGTCGATCCCGGCCGCGAATTCATGGGCGCGGTCTCTCATCTATTGTCTAAGCACGAAGTTTCTGTCAGACGCGGCCGCGTCAACATCCACCGGGACCAGGGGATCGTGGAGCGCTTCAATCGAACCCTGGCTGAGAGACTGTTCGGACACCAATACGCCAAAGAACTTGTAGACCCTCATTCGCGATCGACCGAGTGGGTGGCCAGACTGCCCGCCGTGGTCTCCGCACTGACGGAGAGGTGACCAGATTGATAGGTAAGAAGCCCGTAGATGCTATCAAGTTTAAAAGGGTGACGAGCGAGCCCTCTGCCGTCTCGCGCGGGCGACCCGTTGGTTTAGAGGAGCAACGGCTTCCATCGGATATTGACGTCCGGTACCTCTATCAACCGGGAGAGCTCGAAGGTGGCAGCCGCCGCGCGACTGATCCTGTGTGGTCTCTCAATGTATATCATCTAGATCGATCTATTACCAAGCCCGATGAGCCCGTGCTCTACTATTTGGATGATGGGCCATCTCGAGGGTTTGTTCGCGAAGAACTTCTCACGGTGTCTTCTGACACTCAGCTACCCCCGGATCATCAGAGTCTTTAGATTGCTAATTTTCTTAATTTTTTTGTTTTCAAAATTATTAAATAAATCATTAGAGAGGTTCTGTATGTATTCCGTCTGGTAACACACGTCTTTTATCGTAGTATGCCGAGAGTCCTAATTTTTGTTGACAGTACGTTTTCATAACACCGTCTTTCATTTTAAATCCCCCAAATCCCATTTTGTGCTACATCTATAATGTGTTTTCCATCTTCTGTAGTTTCACTTAGTACTCGTTTATATCTATCCCAATTTAAATTGTTAGTTCTCTTGGACATTCCTTTCGCAGAGTTTTTATTAATAGAATTAAATTTTTCTACAAAATAACACTTACTAGATAACGCTATCGCCCTATCTCCGCTAAATTCCATTTTGAAAAGTCCGGGCTCTCTTTCGCTCCATTTATCCCAAGCCAACCATTTCTTTTTTTCTTTTTCAAACCCGTCTAGTAAGTTAGGTCTAATCAATTCCTCTATCGTTTTTCCACTTAATCTCTATACATTACTATCCGTATCCATCTGTATTAATTCAAAGTCTTCTCTTTTTACGTATTTGTACAAGATTTTCGTAGTAAAATTCCACATTCTCAATTTAGCTAGTTGATAAACCGCTATTCCACAATGGAATGGTCTCTTTACCGCACACCTGGGTTTTCTTGAAGATATTTCGTACGCATCTTCTATCTCTTCCAAATCGTCAAAGAATGCAGATCTTAATGCTTTGTCAACACAGGTTTCGTTTTTGTGTATATGTCGTATTTAAATGTCTCTCCGTTGCCTCTATCATTTTTCACAACACGAGTTCTAATAATTTCATTATGTCGGCTACTGGTTTCTTATTTGGTTCTACATCACCCGTTCGTCTTGCGGCTGTAACTTCTTTTGCGAACCATTCGAATGGTTTTCCGCTAATATAATCTATAACACGATGAACTCCAGTTATTTCTAGACCGTGTTTTAAATACCATTTCAACAGTGGCGCGTACAGCAATACTTTAGTGGCTGTCATAGATCCCACCAATTTTTTTCCATCTCCTCTTGTTCGGCCAGTATCTTTTAAATATTTTAACATGTGTGTGGGAACTTCATCAACCTCCACTTCTCTGTTTATAAATATTGGGGACATTTCAGAAAACTTATCTTTTCAGTTGTGTGGAACTTCTATATCCACCTCCGCAAACCCAAACCAGTCTCCAGATAAAACTCTTTTACAAAACTTTTAATAAATTTAGGGTTATGTGGGGTATCTATATGGTGTATAGTTTCTCTCCCACAAGGCATCTCTTTATTTAACGTAGATAAATATAACGCGTTTGCGTCGTACCCCAAAACAGCCTTGCACGGTTTGGAACCCACTCTAATATTTGAAACACCGGCTTCTGCATATCGTGTAATACTATTGATGGACCGCCAACTAGAGCGTCCTTCATCATTTCGTATGTTTCTTCTTTTGGTGATATAGAGCATCCTCCGGTATAATCGTCTTTGAAGATTTTTGTTCTTTAATGGTTCCTCTCAATAAATTATTATAGCTACTCCAGGTAGTGTTACCGCATCTTTGAAAATATCCACACCTCTGTGTTTATAAAATTCACACATTTTTTCCACCGCTTCTAGGAACGGTGCTACATCTAAATCGTTATAATATTTCAACCAATCTCTGAAAGTTTTCATATTATTTTCTTCGAAAATTCTACGACATTTACTTAATTCTGTTTCATCTATTAACATTTTCCCAGATAGTTTGGAATACCAATTCTCTATATCCGGTAGTCCTGGGTAATCCAGTTTGTCTGGAGAATCGAACCACTCATAAGGAAAGAAAGATTTCTGTCCTTTGCATTCGTAGGCTTTTATCCAACTATCGTAACTTACACCGGTCCTAGATAAAGTATTACATCAAGAAATCTAAACTCTGGAGTAAATAGAAATATTGTTGCGTTTGCACGTTTTCCGACCATTACTTTCTTTGTTGTTGATGCCAGTTCGCCTACTAGGTATTTCTTTATTAAGTTTATATCGTACTTACTGCTGTTAAAACCTATAACCGGTACTTGCTCTATCCACTGTTCGATCTTGGCGATTTGGTTTTTACGTAAATGTTCTGTATTAAACCCATATCTTGACCACACTTCTTCTCTTATAGCTTTTCCCTGACTTTCAAATCTTCTACGAATTTTTCTATAAGTTTTTGCGGGATCTTTATCACAAATATGAGTTACTGTTCCTGAGAAATTATCATACCTATACTAACGCTTACCGGAACGTGCTCGGCTTCGTACTCTAGATTATTACCGAGAGTTTCAAATTCTGGGTTGAGATATGCCTCAAAATCGTATACTATCTGATATGGATAAAGAGTAGTGTCGCAACCGATCTTTATGTCTTTACCAGTTCTTTGAAATTCACATTCCCACATAACTACTAGGTTGAATTCTTTGCTTCTTCTAATAAATGTATCTCTTCTCATAGTGGATGCGCGTTCTTCTTTTCTATGCTTTGCATGAATCTCACACCCGTGCCAGTAACAGCCGTGATATTGATATACGGTATTGGTTTCTGGACAGTATCCATCTACTGGAGCTCCTAAAATCCATCTTTCACCCCCGTGTCCACACTGTTCGTGGTGAATGTGAATTCCCTCGCGCTTTTCCACAGAGTACATCCAATCGATCGCCCCATAACTGTTATGAACTTTTTGGGTAGAACGCTTTCTCGAACGACGAACGCGGGCGCTCTAAATAATTACCATCACATACTACTTTTGTCTCACCTTTCATACATTTTGGTCCGTGTCTCTTCATATTACTCGCTTTCGTGAATTTCTGCTTGCAATTATCGCAGGCGTAAATTTTAGATAGGTTTTTAAGGTTTTTTTACTAGAAATGCGTGATTATTAAACAGTCCTATTGTCATTGGTTTATTACCTATTGCCTTATAGTGCGCCGGTACCTTTTTCAACCACCATACGTTACATTCGGTGGGTTGATATACTTCTATACCGATTTTAAAAAACTCTTCAACCTTTTTCAGATCTGAAAAAGGAATTGGTGAAACCACATTACTACCAAAATATCTTTCGCCTTTTCTGTACATCTGTCGGGTCTTTTATCTGTCATATGCATAGCTAGACACCTGAACAGACAAAGGTCGTCATTATACTTATCTAAAGAATACATACCTTTTTTATTCTTCAGCCATTCTGGAAGTTCTCCTCCTGCTGCTTCTTTGGATTGTAGTCCCAAATCTTTTCCCCTACTACCCTGTATTAGCTTTACGAAAACCTCTACCCATCTTACAAACTTCCACTTTGTATTCGGTCTGTCTATTTTATCGGACATTATTCGTGTTTGCTCCTTATCTGACAGCCATTTTTTAATTTTTAACGGTTTTCATTGATGATAGTGGTTCGCTACCACCGAGATTTTTTGTGCATTATTATAGTTACAGGTTTTCCATTTTTAATTTCCTCCATATGTTCTAGCTTGTAAGAATATGAATATCTCAAATAAAAATTGGTTGTTAGATACGGAGCGAGTTTCTCGGACATGCGTTCAGACTCGTTAATGTTAATGTTTTTACGAAAGGATAATGTAACTACCCGTCTTCCATTTTCTATCTTTTCCAATGTTTCATCGTGAGCCCCCAATATTTCTTCACCTTTTTCCACTATCGCGCGAACGAGAGATTTGTTCTTATTATTTTGTATTGGGCCACCTGTGTGTCTAATTTGGGACAAATTATTGGTGCTTGAAGGTTTTATTACACTAGCCCTTAACTCCGCAATACTTTCTTTTTGAATTCTGTTACCAACTTCATCCGCTAGTGAGAGGTTTGTAAATGCCCCTCTTTTATAGGCGCGGGTTAAACCGCTTCATAAACGCCTCATTCTTTGTGGCATTTATCAGCTTTGTCAACCCCTAACTCTCAACCGTGTACTATAAGTAATCCCTAGAGATTCGGCTTCTCTCTCAAACTTTCTATTTCTGCTCTAGTTTCTGGCGTTATCATATTTTCTGTATTATACTTTTGTATATATACTTTTGTATAACCTATAAAATTTATCTGTTCAATTGGACGTCAAAAATTTACATAATGTTTTTTTCACGTCCAATTGAACAGATAAATTTCATAGGTTATATACATATATAATGGAGTGTAAGACTTGTTGTAAGACGTTTACGTGTAAAGACTATCTACGAAGGCATCTAGCGAGACGTAGAAAGTTTCCTTGTGTCCCCCCACAATTTCAATGCCCTAGATGCCCTTTTAAATTCGTTAGTGCCCAAACTCTTTGTAGACATAAGCAAGTACGCTGTCAGGTGGCTAAAGGTGAACGTGGTAGACTAGAGCTGGTAGAATTAGTTGCTGATCTGCGAAATAAATTAGCTATATCGGAGAAGAAAAATGAGGAATATAAACTAATGTACTTACATGAATGATTTCGACTTTTTTCAAAAGTCGATTACCAATATAATTGGGACTCCCTCTTTTCAAAATTATTTTCTCCAAAAATTCATAAATTTGCTGTCGGGAGACCCAATTTTCCTCGTTAACCAATTTTTTGATTTTCGGGGGTGGTGGGGGTATTATAGAGGGTTATAAATGATATCACGGTAGGTGGTATCATTTTGACTCCCTTACTACTACTTACCCTCCAATTTTGGCGGAAGGGTAGAGTCGGTACCACGCGTTCCTCGCCTCGAACTCCGTGTCCCGCTCGATTCGACGAATCGTTTCTCGAATCGTACCGCCCGCTTTCTCTCCGGCGGAAATTGTTTGCGCGATGGATATTTGGATTCTAGTACTGCCCATGCTTTTCCGAATCGCCATAGAGACCTCCCGAAGCACCTCCGTTGCAGAGCCTTTTTCCCCGGATGTACAAAAGAGCCGACCCCCGCGTTCTACGCAATCTTCCCGACGAAGGTACCCGAAGATGTAGACGTCGTCCACAAATGGAGGGAGACCCTCGAAGGGTTGCAAGTGGGTTTGGCCTTTGTTTCCGAGTATGTAGTCCAATCCAGAGATGTCTGGAAGCAAGTTGCTACCGTGCGCGTTCTCCAGGAGAATGTGGGTGGAAACGGCTTTCGCCGATCGAATTCCCATGCTTTGAAAAGTAGTTTGCACTGTCATTTTTGAGAAATAGCGTTGTGTATTTCTCTAGTTTTCTTGTGTTCAATTGGACTGCGCGATTTTGTAGAATTCCGAAAAAGTAGTAAAAAATAGCCGAAATCGCATTAGCCCCGACGAAATATGCGCCTTCTATAATTGGTATTGTTTTTTCTGTTCAATTTCCAATATCATTTTGACTCCCTCTTTTCAAAATTATTTTCTACAAAATTCATAAATTTGCTGTCGGATCCAATTTTCTCGTTAACCAATTTTTGAATTTTTCGGGGGTGGTGGGGGTAGTATAAAGGGCTGAATATTATAACACCTAAGGTGGTATTATTTTGACTCCCTTTATACTACAGGAGTGTGTTATTTGATCAGGAGCTATATTGGTCACAAATGTCATAAGCCCCATTTCTCCAGTCACAGCCACATTTAATCGTGATCAACTGTGGCGATACTACGAATATGGTCATCGTACTGACTTGATATTGTAATATCGTAAACTTAGTATCATACTATCGTCTACGTGCTATTGTACTATCGTCATAGTGGTATCGTGGTATCACATTCTTGGTATCGTACTATCGTGATTTCGGTGTACGCTAGTATACAACTATTTCATTTCCATTCGGGGAACAGTCAAAACTATTGCCCCGAGATGCTGTGGACGACCAGATTAACTATTGCCCGAGGCCGCAGGCAATGAAATAGTTGTTTTATTACCCAACAAAGTTCTAAAACGCTACAAGCCACAACTTATGGGCACAAATTTAATACCCAAACAATTTGAACCAACTTATAACACACATAATTCGAGTTCTGTATAATGTAAATAGTGGTTGTGAATGTGTACTTCTGAATTAGGGAAATAATATGTTGGATATTGGCGGCCTCCCAGAATAATTGGTAGAAATATGTTTTGTTGAACACTTTGCGTACGAACTACGCTCATTTGTTGTACTTCAGGGGTAGCGCTCACTACTTGATTTTCACTATTAATCACAGTTTGAATATCAGAAGGAAGTGTTGTTTCTTGTGACGATGTCAAGTCTAAGAAGTCCATATCTTCTATATTCATAGCGAAGTTTGGCCCATATGTTTACATCTGTCCGCGTTCCAGGAAACGGAAATGACGATTCGCGTGCTCAAACGCGTTTTCACTGGCTCGATTTATCATGTGATTCGATCCGAGGCAAAGCAAGTCACATGACCAGTCAATAGTAGAGTGAAGAAATTAAAGTACTATTGCATGCGCGTGAAAACTGTTTCATTAGCGTGCAAGCGGCCCCGCCATGTAAAAAAATGAGGAACACATTCAAAACTAACGAATTACAATTTATATAGGAGGTTGGGTAATAATATACGATACTACGATGACGATGCTACGGTACGACAACAGTGCGATGACGGCAGCATGATACTACGATGGCGGTACCACGATAGCTCGAAGATGATACTACGATAAAGTTATCATCATCGTGATATCGCATACTCATAATGTGTACTATCGCCATCGTGGTATCGCTATCGTAGCCTCGTAATATCGCAGTATCACCATCTTGCTATCGCACTATTGGCATCGTATCATATCGAAACAGTGTGCTGTCGTAGTATCGACCCACTAGCGATAGTACAATGACGTTAACGGAACGTCATACTTATTTGAAACACCTGTTTGACTACATGTTGAACAGTAGCCGATTTCACAAAAATTGCTAAGCATACTTTGAGGGAGTAATCATTTATTTTTCCCGAAATGCATTATTTCATATAGAATTAACGACTGCATATGTTTGATGATTAAAAGTATGCCGAATGATTAAAATGAATGTATTACATTTTCACATCTAAAATGGCTGTGATAATGTAATACATTAAGTATATAAATAAAAATTAATAAATTTATCCTTAAATTGAAACTTTTTCCTTCAATGTGTACTTAGCAAGATAAGCATACTTTGCAATATTAGTGAAATCGGCTACTGATTATTTTTGCACTCATTTGCATACTGTGAGACTTCTTTGAGAATAGATTAGTATCTATACTTGACCGTCGTATTTTATGTAATCGTCACCCTTTATATGTTGACAAATGGTTATCAACCACTTAAAACGGGACAACATGGTAACTAAATCGTCTTAATACACATTACAAGTAACTACTCACATTAAGACGAGATACATTTGATTAGATAAAATAAAACAAACATACGTCAAAACGTCATAGTGCACACTAGTGACATTGCGTTTAGTATGTGCAGTGTATCTCGTCTCCATCAATTAGGAAGTCATCGCGTCAAGACGACTTACCAACTGGTCAAATCGAGATTATAATGTATTAAAGGTCACCCACTCAGTAGGCACAAACTGTTCTTTATATCAGAGGCATCATCTATCAGATACATTTTCTGGCGAAATAAACATTCATTCACCATTACCTCACGTACCGATTGGCATTATTATACATTTTATATCAGACGTAAATTTCCACACCGATATCAGGGGCGATAACCTTTTTTTCTTAAAATGGAAACGGACATTACTATTTATATCTGTATTTATTTTTTGATGTGCAAGGATCATACTTTATAATCTGTCGAAAATATTGTTTTGTTCAGGTGACGCATTTAAGTAGTATAAATAATTAAAAAATATCATGCCTTATTTGCATAATTGTGAAAATAGCCTGATCCCACCGCGAGTCACTATCAGTAAAACAAATATTACTAAATGATAATATCTGCATAGCGGGCACTCGTAATTTTTAGAACTGGCGGAATAGTGACACAATTATACAATTTTTTAATTCCTATAAAGAACATTTTGAGTGGGCATGTACCTTTAAGTCGTCCTATATACTCTCTTAATTAGACGAGAAAAGAAAAATTAATCTGACTAGTGGGCAGTATCACATTTTTGACAAGAATTTGTGTTACTTATGGCGTCCAATTTAATTTGTCTTGACCAGTTAGTAAGTCGTCGTGACGCGATACTTATGTAGTGAAATCGTTGATAAAGTTCGTAAAGTGTTAGAGGACGGACTGTTCGATGGACTGCGCATGCGTCGAGCACCTAACATCCTTTTTTCCAGCTCCAACTTGTTCGTGTTTCGTGTTTTCATACACTTGCTGTTGTATTAGCAGTATTAGAGCAGGAAATATTGATATATTGTCATTTTCCCATTCAACATGTAGTTTACTGTGTACTATTTGCTTTTTGAAACCCATTATTTCTTCCACTTTGAAATATTTGCACTCAATGTCCCAGAGACGCTTGTAAACATGTATGTCTGTTCGTCGTCGCCACAGACCACTTCCGGTCGTACTCAGCAAGGGGAATGATGTTTACCGTCTGTTTTGTACTCATCTGTCTCACATTTGTCATGCTACAATATAAACATGGTTTCAATAAATCAGTATTGCAACAGTCTACAGCCACACCATCATTGGAAACATACAATTCAAGTGGTGGAAATGCAAATTTTCATGACAAACATGAGTTTGACATCCAGGTCATTCAGACCACACTTTTCTTGAATATAAACCGAATGATCCAGCTCGACTGTCCCATTAGCAATCATTCCAACCTCATAATGACGTTGCCACTTTTTAAATATGTTTGGCAACCACCACATATGATGAACAAGTGCCAGAAACCAGATTACTGATACCTGGGGAGAGTGTTAGTCAATAAATCATCGGATGTTGAGACAAACCCAGGCCCTAAGTGTAAATACCCATGTGGCTTATAAGTCACTTAACTTGTCCGTCAAATATTCGAATATGCATCCCCTACACTAAGAAGTCCCTACACTAAGAAAAAGCATCCATAAACTGTAAATGGTACAGCATAGAGCAGCATACGCGAGTGTCTCACTCATGCTGTGTGCACTGGGATGGCGCACTCTCGAAAACAGTCGAGCGGCTGCTCGATTATGTTTTTTTATAATATTTTCCATGAGCTTGTTGCCGTTCCAGTGCCACCACAACTCCAGCACTCGATAAGACCGACTCGACAGTCTCAGCCCCTCGCATATAGACAGATACAGGCCACTGCAGACTACTATAAATTTTCATTTTTTCCCCTGGCTGTTGTGGAGTGGAATAGACTCCCGCATAACATTGTTATGTTACCATCCATTGACTCCCTTTTTAATCTCACTTTGATCTAATCGATCTCTTAACCTATATAACACTATCACCTGTACATTCCACCCCACTACTTTCTTACTTTTGCACTCTCCTTTTTTACTAACTGCTCTGACGCGCATGCCTGCCCATAATCTCCGCGAGGGGGTGTGGCAGTAACAATAGATAGATAGATAGGATATACGCATTTGCTGATACACTTCATCAGTTTCTACGGCCCTTTTCGTCGTGTTTTTCCTTATTATATGTTATCTCCCTTGATATAGCATATTGTGTCACGCAAATTTATATGAGGGCAGCCATTGATAAGTCCTTAGGAAAGCGATTATAAAGTTGAAATGATGTTGTTACGTAATCCAAAATTGCCATCGTCCAAAAAATAGATTAAATCCACCAGACATCATTTTCTCATGAACTGACATGTCGATGTTGACTACACCTGGCACAGAGTATCGTTTTCCTTAGTTGCGAACGGTAACTCTTGCAATCTACTCCCTACCGTCCGTAGCTACGGATGGTACGGGAGTAAATTCCAAGAGTTACCGTTTGCAACTACGTTTTCCTATGTATTTTCAGGATTTCTCAAACGGTGACACATGGATAAACAAATGGGCGTGGCCCTGGGGTCAAATGAAGGTCGCATTGTTTATCAATTAGATATATCACACCACGACATTCTCCGAATTGTGATATATATAATTAATACAAATCGAACAGACGATTCATTGTGTGTATTGATGGTCAGTTCTGGTTTATTTTCGAGTTTTATCCTTCTAAAGTTAAAAAAAAATGGCACTTTTAAGTGTTTTCTCGTAATTAATTTCGCAATTGTCAACACATTATACACAGCCTACTTTATTTGAATATCGTAAATAGTGTTGACAAATATTGAACACATGCAGTAATATGACTTGCATAGATGCATGGACGCGGACTTATCCACTTGAGTATACTCTGTAAACATAGTAACTTATTTTATTACGCAAACCACCAATATATTTCCATAATATTGACGTCTCGTGAGTTCATATTGGTCTGTGCCGGAACTACGTTCCACCCCGCAAAATATTTATTTCTAAATCACCACTAATTTGTATATTTTAGCTATATTTTATATATTCCCATTGAAACACAGTGCAACGCAAGCCGTCAATATTTATTTCCATATTGACGTCTCGTGAGTTCGTATTGGTCAGTGCCGGAACTACGTTTTACCTCGCAAAATTGTTTTTTTAATTTTAATTACGTTTTGTATATGTTTGAGGTGCATATAAATTGCGAGTGACGTACATGTATAATAAAAAGGTTATTTGATGTATATGTGGATATTTGCCACTCGTTCAGCGCGCAACGATATTTCCCAATATCGCACTCTGCAGAACTCGTGTAGATACATATCCACTTACTGTTTAACTTAGTTTCTCGACCAATGAAAGAACGGCATTTCCTCTCAATTAATCGTATATTGCGACGCGTTCGCCATTTTGAATTAAATTCATGATTAAATGTTCAGCGCTATATTTAGAACTGTCACACCGCCAATCACATACTAATATAGCGATTCGAAATCACGTGTAGGGGCGGAGCTTCGCGACTGGGCTGGGTAAACAATAAGTAAGTTATAGTTCACATATTAAATTATTAATACACTAATAAAAATTAAATATGTAAACTATAAATATTACTTACAAATCAAATAACCTATACATAGCTACATCCTTTCAGCACGGATGCCCCGTATTATGAGCCAGGGGAACACTGCGGAATGGAGCAAAGACGGACGTATGTCGATGAAATCAAGGCCACATTTAACCGCACCGGGTTGGACGGAGTGACCGAGCTTGTCAAGAGGAATATATCCCGCTGGGGTGATATGCCAATAGATGTTGCTGTGACGGGTAACTCTGGCACGGGTAAATCCACGTTTGTTAACGCCATTCGCGGCTTAACGACCGACGACAAAGACGCCGCGAGAGTAGACGAGGTAGAGACGACAATGCACGCTACACCGTATGTTCATCCTTCAAAGGGCCATCTACGTTTCTGGGATCTACCAGGCGTCGGAACTCCGACGTTCCCCAAGGATTCCTACTGCCGGGATGTCAAGTTTGATTCTTATGACATATTTCTTATTCTTTCTCAGGACAGACTAACGGAAAATGACATTTGGCTAGCAAAACAAGTACATAGGCTCTACAAACCTTTCTTCTTTGTTCGCACTAAAATAGACAACTCTGTTGCTGACGATAAGCGAGCGCACCGAAAAACACACAACACAGATGCTTTGCTTGCAAAGATATATAATGATTGTGAACGGCAGTTCGCCGATGCCAAGTTTGTTGACGTAGAATGTTATCTTATCTCCAGCTACGTGAAGACCGCGTATGACTTCAAATGTATTGAAGGACGGCTTAATGACTTGCGTGGTGAGGCGGCAATTATTCTAACCACGGCTGCTTTTCAAGATATTACCACAGACAACGCCGTTGTTTTACAAGAACGGGTTAAAAGTGTTTCGGTAATGGCAGGTTCATGCGGACTAGTTAATGTACCAGGGCTATCTATACTAATTGACACAAAAATGATAAAGGACGAAGTCCACTTCATCATAAAACAGCTAGGGGTTGACGAGACGTCGCTGAAGACACTGGCGAAACAGTCTGGCATTTCATTACGCGAGGTTAAACAATACATGCGTAGACGGAATAGAGAACTGAGAACGATTGAATCGGACATAGGAACATTTGTCCGTAAAGCTGCTGGCGAGAAATCCTGGTTGACACATGTTCCTGTCCTGGGCATGTACAACAATGCCGCGGGATCGGCGGCATCCACGGACTCATTCCTGCGGGAAAAGATAACCGAACTAGGAAACGATACAATAAATGTCTATGTGCTTGTTATGAAGCGTATTATTAAAGACATTGTGTCTCAGATATGCTCAGGAAACGATAAAACAATTAGTACACCATGATTTAATTGTAGATTTGTGTCGTATGTCTGAACCCATATGTATCTATGTAATGGGTCGTATGAAAATAAATCTCGGTTCGGTAAAAAAAATGTTTATACATGTATTACGGAAAAATCAATATCGTCGTGAGCGCTATGTTTTGTGCAATCGAAATAGGTATTGTATTTAAATTAATTAAACTAGTGTCTAGAATGCGAACATTTTTCTATAGATGACATTCATATGGTAATAACATTTAACAACCAGAACGCGTTATGTTTAATGTGACAGGCTTAAAATATTAAGTATAAAATATAATTTAGAATTACTTCCATTGACCGTAACCTTCTTTCCTGGGGCCCGTTTCACTAAACTTCGTACGACTAAAATGTTCGTAAGTGCAAATTTAAGATCGTCGGGAAATTTCAATTGATGGATTGACATTTATTGAGCATAGGCTGCATGCCTCTGAGAGAGAGAGAGAGAGAGAGAGAGAGAGAGAGTGAGAGAGAGAGAGAGAGAGAGTTCAATTATCACACAGAGCAGATGTGGATATTTATTAAGTATTCGTTTTATAGGAGTATTGCCATATTTTAGTTACACACTGGTAAAGCTCACCAGATCTGTACCATTTGTCTATTGAGACTTGTTTTGTTGATAACGTCATTTGTAAATAGTTGGAAGGAGGTGCAAGACATTGTATTGTGTACATTTTAATTAAGTTCAAGAGACATGTGTATATTTTCATTTACGTCATACAAGATGTTTTTGTGATATGTATGTGTAATTTGCACAGGTGTGATTTGAGGCTACACTGGTGATACTAGTGAACTATACTAAATGTTGTACATATGTTTACAAGACAAGTTACTTATGATCCATCAATCTTATTTCAGGGGATGACTATGATTGCATGAATGAATGAATAAATCACTGCGTGTCCACTGCAATGATAATAAATAAACCCACTGTGGTTTTTTATGTGGACATAGCGTTACTGATTAGACACAACTAGGTTGAAAAGAGAAAACCGCTACATTAACTCTTTGCATGTTGGGAAACGTGTCGGCTATTCGCATTTAAAAAATAGCTGACGAAAAGTCAGTATATTGTCTTTTATTTCTCCCTGTAAAAATCACGAATACGTCTTGGAATTTCATTAGAATCGAGTCCTCTGTAGGCACGAACTGTAACCCGCCCTCCTCGGCGGGGAAAACATTGCTGGGTGATTTTCAACTGGTGTGTAGTATTATGATTGATCACATACGAGACAAACCATGTAATTTTGTACCTAACACAATGTGCGATTTTTATTTTCATTAAAAATATTCAAGTTATTATCGGTAGGTATTGTACGTCACGGGCACCTGCTATTTGGATGGGGTGCACTGAATCAGGTAAGAAAAATCCTCCACTTCAGACCGTACTTTATTTAATATCTCAGTAGTTGCAGCCTGTAACTCTGTGACCCTCCCAGGCTGTAACTAATATATCAGCAACTACTGAAGTCATTGCGATGCGATAAAGCGCAGATACCGTAGCAAATTGACTGGCAACACCTGCCGATGGTTCCGTCCTCGTAGATTTAGTCTTTCCCTGATTCAGTGCACGCCATCCAAATAGCAGGTGCCCGTGACGTACTGTACTCACCGTGTTATTATCCGTAAATAACGTTGACACCATTTAAATAACAATTGTGGAATTGAATCATGCGCTATTAACATTCCGTCAACTTTGGACGTCATTTACAGGAACTATCACAGTTTCTGTAAATAGTTATCATGAAAATATCGCTCACCGTTTTTGGTATAAACTCACATGGCCTGTCACACGTGGTTGTGATTATTATAATAAATTGGGATTGTCGGTATTGTGACCAGTGTAGATCCAGATCAGCCTGTGTATCCACTCAGTCTGATCAGGATCTGCACTGTTCGCCATTCCATCAATGAAATACATGTCATGCTTGTAACAAGCAATTCAGGTTACAAGAGTGTGTTATTTGATCAGGAGCTACACTGGTCACAAATCCCATAAGCCCCATTTCTCCAGTAACAGTCACATATGCCGCAGGTTGTTAAACTGTCTGGAGGCTCGTAGAATGTACGTACTTTTACCCGCCAATGCAGTGCGTGCAAATAATGACGTCATGACGTCATGTATTCAAAACCGGAAGTCAATGTCGTTGAATTCCAGCAAAAGAATGGAAGCCGTGCAGAAATCTGGAAGTAGAGGCAATGTAGATGATCTGGGATGTTCCAAAGATCGTATGTGTGCTTTCTCTGATGTAGACGTGTCAGGTTTTGTCATGTTAGAACGTTCACTTTATTTTAATCCTAGTCTGTCACTGTTTAAGCAACGATAAGTTTAATTATATTTATAAACCGACCTTCGTGACAATGCTTTTATACGCTATATACCAAGCTGCATGCTCACGTGGTTACAACAACAGCAACAATCGATGAAAGTGTTGAAAGTGCGCCCACTCCAAATTCAGTATTATTTGATATTTCCCTTAATAGGCAACGGATTTTGATGAAATATGGCGCGGCAAACGCGTCTTCATGAACTGCGTTTGGTAGTCCCAGGAGTACGGCACATACGTATGTCGTTTTTGCGAAGCCTTGAATGACAAAATTTGGCAAAAGTACCGAGACCACCAAATGTAACTTAACAAGACTCGTTTGATGAGCCATATTTCATGAAAATCCGTTACATAATAAGGATCATATAAAATAATACATACTTTGAATCGGAGGGCTTCTGGATGTTTCAGTACTTGTTGTTGTTGTTGTTGTTGTTGTAACCACGTGACCATACACCTTGTATACGCGTTGCCCATGGCATATGGGAAATACTATCAACGCGTCGTATTTTCTTTAACATCTGTATTCTTGTTTGATGCGTAGGCTTTCACTTTACAATCATGGACATGCGACTGGAGTTTGAACAGTCGATACAGTCCTGTCCACATGTGATGGGAACAACTAATCTGTCTGTTGTATAGATATACTATATATGTACTGTCATGTGATTTTTTCCCGTCACCTGTGGTTCTGTCAAGTACTTTTACTTGTATTCATTGAATGTTCCTACTGTTTGTTCCACGATTTCCTACCGACCTATACTGAGTCTCATGGCCATGAAACACATTAAATCGCCAAAATATCCAATCTTACTTTTTCGTAAATATTAAAAGTCACCCTCTCTATTTTTATAGTATTTTTTGTTTGATGAAATGTCGTCAAAATTGATTTCATGATTTGATGAATTCCAAATGGCAGAAGCGCTGGGATGATTGTGATGTGGGCGCACCTTCCTTTTACCTACCGGGCGTATATGTATTGCGGGAAATGGGACGCAGGTATCACAGTTGGTTTTCATCCCAGCGTCACACAAAGCCCGAAGAGAGAAATAAACCTGTCAAACTCGCCTTCATCGTCCTAAACCAATGAGGACAGGCTACATCTTGAATTATTATACTGCAAAGATACATGTATACCCAACAGTAAGCCCCCTTTGTGAATGTGGAGAAGAGGAGACAATAACCACTACCTGATGACCTGCGGCAGGTTTGCAGACTACAGGGAACATTTGAGACTTGCCAACGTCTTCAGTACCGGAATCACTAGTTGCGAACTGTAACTCTTGCAATCTACTCCCGTACCGTCCGTAGCTACGGACGGTACGGGAGTAATTGCAAGAGTTACCGTTTGCAACTACGGAATCACCGACCTGAATGAGGAACTATGATTGTCATTCAGTGCTGAACATTACCCGTAACGATAGTACTGACTCAAAATGTTGGGAGCTAATATCAGTATGTGTCAAGTCAACTGACAGATTTTCATACAATTTCCGAGTTGCCACCTGCCATATAGTGTCTTTGACACTAATACAAGACTACAAGAATGTGTCACTTTCCAGAATTTTCCTCGTCACTCTCCAGCTCCTTTTTGCCCCATGTTAAATTTCCACAGAACAAATGATTTGTTGGCAATAAAATCATTTTTTGATGGAATTCCACCAAATAAAAAAATGGCGTGGGTAAATTTTGTTATTTATGAAAAAGTACTTACATTTAAATGTTTGTTTTTAGATTTAATGTGTTTATTATCCAAACGTTTGTCGCCTCTAAAGGCATACTATCCCACATCTTTAGAAACCAACAGAATGGAGAGAAATAGAAATTGCTATGAACACTAAATAATTGTCACTGAATGCCAATAAATAAGAAATGTCAACAACATTTTTAGATGGAATATGGTAGATCTACTTAAAGTACGTTCACTTGCATACAGTTCATGAAGTGAACATGTTCCATTTGGTCAGACCACGTGTTGCTTGCAGCCATCTTGACAGCAATAGGATTGAGATCGCAAACAATAGGCCAAACTGATGCCGTCGGACAGACGACTACTGCTATTTCATTGTACTACTACTACTATTTCACCAAAATGTCAAAGTATACTTATCTTGCTAAGTACACTTTGAAGTAGAATTTAAATTTGTTAATTTTTGTTATACTGAATTTATTACATTTTCACAGCCATTTTGGCTGTGATAATGTAATAAATTCAGTATAATAATTCTGCATACTTGTAATCATCAAATATATGCAGTCGTTAGTTCTATATGAAATAATGCATGTCGGGAAAAATTATTACTCCTTAAAAGTACACTTAGCTAGATAAGTATGCTGAGCAATTTCGGTGAAGTCGGCTATATTTTCACGCTTTTTGTTTTGCCTATGGGTCTCCAAACATAATTAATATGCCTTTCGTGGAGGTTTTTGTTTTCCATGGCACTTTTTTATTTCTCAGATTTTTTGTTGTTTTCTGAACATATTATGTATGGAAGTATGGAAATCATAACATTTTACCATCACACGTGATCACGTGATATGTATTGTGCCCGTGTGGGTGGGAGGGGGGAGGCACTACAGGAATAAAAGTAACATTTTCCGTAAATGTATCGGGTTTATCAAGGCCAGGACCGTCGGTATACAATGGAACCCCACTATACCGGACACCAAGACAAGATCTGCTATCTTATTTTGCTGGGTTTCTTGGACATTTATATCAGGTGCCAATGTCTGTTCATTATCGCATAGCACACAACTATGGCCAAGAATGATCAAATGCCTGATTTACAGTGAAACTCTCTCTAAACCGGACACCCTGGGGACCTCCCAGGGTGTCCGGTTTAGAGAGGTTTCACTGTAGTTTGACTTTTAAAAGAATGTGTATCCCCAATAAAGCCTCAAACAATGCCGTTTGTTCATTATAATTAAATTCAAGATGATTAAGATGATCGGGCTTTGTGATAGGTTTTCCAAATTACAACAAAAGAAGTTCACCAATACTCGCAGAACGTTGCTCCCAGCAAATGGCATGATACCCAGACAAAGGCAAGTATTTCTTCTCAATACTGTGACATTTTGAATCGATTTAAAGGTACATGCCCACTAAGTAGGCACAATATGTTCTTTATAGGAATTAGGATATAATCATTCAGTAATATTTAGTTTACTGATAGTGACGCGCGGTGGTATCAGACTATTTTCATATGCAAATGAGGCATAATATTTTTTAATTATTTGTACTAATTAAATGCGTCACCTGAAACAATAATACGTTCGACAGATTATTAATTATAATCATTGCACATAAAAAAATAAATGCAGAACATAAATAGTAATGTCCATTAACAGTTTAAGGAAACATGGTTATCGCCCCTGATACCAGTGTGAAAATTTGCGTCTGATATAAAATGTATAATATTGCTAGTCCATACGTGTGGTAATGCTGAATTAATGTTTATTTTGCCAGAAACTGTCTCGGATGATGTTTCAGATATACAGAACATTTTGTGCCTACTGAGTGGGCATGTACCTTTAATAAATGTCAACTGTTCTTGAATTTATTATAAATGTATGAGCTCAGATGTGGGTACTCGCAACCAATGAACATCCTCAAACTCGTGCTCAACATCGGGAGTTGGACTTATTACAGCGTACCTGGTGGTCGACTACGGCGAGAAGCTGCTGCACCACGTGGATGACACGCGCCGCGAACTCCAGAACGAGGTAAATAGCCTTGACATTTACAACGTTGTTCATTTACTATTTTCCTTCGGTTTCTCGATGAAGACATGTTTTGACAACACGTGGGAATTGTCCACAACGCAATCAGGTGTTGCTAACCATACGTGTATTTTCCAAATACGAAATAAGTTACAATTAAAAAACAGCAGACGGCTGCATAAGATTTCGCCTTTTTAAGGGCCCGGTACTTTATTTACGTACATTGAATTGACCACGCCCCCTCACTAGCTTGCTTAACCCTTTCACCCCTAAATAACTGGAATATATTTTGATTTTTAAATTTTACAACCAGGCAAAGCGTCATAAAAAAGTGTTATTGAAAATTACTTGCAAAAAGTGCAGATCCTGATTAGACATCTGGATATACACTGTTTGCAAACACGGCTATACAGGTATAATTCCAGCACAAACACAAATCATTCCTATAATGTTGTGTCGAACGGGTTAATGACAGCGGAGACCCGCAGAAGACATGGATTTTTGTTATTAATTCGTTCCCACGAAATAACAATTCGTTCCCTCAATTTAACAATTCGTTCCCTCGAATTAACAATTCTTTCCCACAATATAACAATTCGTTCCCACGAATTAACAGTTCGTTTCCACTGGGAACGAATTGTTATATTGTGGGAACGAATTGTTAATTCGAGGGAACGAATTGTTAAATTGAGGGAACGAATTGTCATTTCGTGGGAACGAATTAATAATAAAAAAGTAGTCCCTGCGGGGCTCCGTAAATGACAGACAATACAGGCCGTTGCTGTTCTGTCAGATGCCTTTAGTTACTGTGGCCTAAACTAGCTAAAACATCCACCTCGCAACTGGATGGTCGATAGTTCGAGCCGCCACAGATATGGCCAGTTGGTGAGCTGTCAGCTAGTTAATTTGCTACCAAGTGTTGCTTGTTGACGTAAAGGATAAGACCTGTACTGCTTGCTGCATAATGTACAGAGGCTTGGGCATTCACCCAGGCTGATATGGCCGGTTGGTGACTTGCTAGCTACTAAAATAGTTAAATCACTTGCAGTCCTGTCTGGTGTCTGGGGCCTTTTTCACTAAACTTCGTACGATAAAAAAATGTTCGTACGAAGATGTCTATGAATTTTCTTTCACATTAACGTGTTTCTCTAATGCTACTATTTGGTACCTACGGGTTCATTCCATTGAATGCAACACATCCACGAAAGATTTACCAAAATCTTCTGTCAGAACAAATGTTATTGTGGATTTTAATCTTGCACTTACCAACTTCTTAGTCATACGAAGTTTAGCGAAACGGGCCCCTGGTGTCTGGTGTAAGCAACATAAATTGGGAAGTACCGGGTGTTCGAATGTTCAAGCTTCCGCTCAGACCGATATGGCTGGTTGGTGAGTTGGCAGCTAGTTAACCAATTGTAATGGTATGTCTGTTGTCTAACGTAGACACGACTTCGATAGTGTCCCATATTAAAGTAAAAAAAACGCCGTCAACGGCATGTATCCCATCGCTGTGGTGGCTGGGTCATAAACATGCACATTGATATTTTGCCAAGCGGTCATCCAGAAAATACTTAACAGAATACGGAACTATTCGAAGAAAATGTCTAAGTCATTGGACCTTGACATTGGGCGGGGAATGAAAATATGGTGATAATAAACATGCATATAAACTTGTAAGCGAATCGGCCATACAGTAAAGAAGTTACAGGAGAATGGAGAAACGCGCACGCATCTACTGGACGCAACTTTCAAAGTTATGTGACCTTGGTCATCAGCATGTGGAGAGCATGGGTGGGTGGGGAATGAAAATTTCAAGCCAGCATCAAGCCAATCGGTCATACAGTAAATAAGTCATAGCACAATGATAAAGGATGCAAAAGTCGTCCGTCCGTCCGTCCAACGGACGGACGGACGGACGACGTTTGCATCCTTTATCACATTTTCGCTGCGCATTGTGATAAACATTTCCCTTTAGTAGGGGCAACACTATAATACAACTGCTTTGTATTGTTTTAGCAGACACTGGACAATGGGGCTTACAAGTGTTGTGACCAGTGTAGATCCAGATCAGCCTGTGCTTCCGCAGTCAAATCAGGATCTGTACTGTTCGCCATTCCATCAATAAAACACCCGTCATGCTTCTTCTAACAAGCAATATAGATTGTTAGCAGGCTACAGAAGCGTGCTATTGGATCGGGAGCTTGACGATCAGGGGCCCGTTTCACTTCGCACGACTAACATGTTCGTAAGTGAAAAATTATGATAGTCGTTAAAGTTGACATAACACCGTTTTCTTGTAAAACAATTATTTGATTTACATTTATTGAACATAGGCTGATATGCAGCCTATGTTCAATAAATGTAAATCCATCAATTTAAATTTCCAGACGATCCTACATTTTTACATTTTAGTCGTACGAAGTTTAGTAAAACTGCCCCCTGATTTGTAGATCGTGTCGCATCAGGTTAAATATCGTGTCATGTATGTCATGTCGTTGTACTCGTAGATCGTGTCATGTCATTGTAGATCGTGTCATGTCATTGTAGATCGTGTCATGTCATTGTATTGTAGATCGTGTCATGTCATTGTAGATCGTGTCATGACATTGTAGTGTAGATCGTGCCATGTCATTTTAGATCGTGTCATGTCATTGTAGATCGTGTCATGTCATTGTAGATCGTGTCATGTCATTGTATTGTAGATGGTGTCATGTCATTGTAGATCGTGTCATGACATTGTATTGTAGATCGTGCCATGTCATTGTATTGTAGATGGTGTCATGTCATTGTAGATCGTGTCATGACATTGTATTGTAGATCGTGCCATGTCATTGTAGATCGTGTCATGTCATTGTAGATCGTGTCATGTCATTGCAGATCTGTCATGTCATTGTATTGTAGATGGTGTCATGTCATTGTAGATCGTGTCATGACATTATATTGTAGATCGTGCGATGTCATTGTAGATCGTGCCATGTCATTGTAGATCGTGTCCCTGCGTGAGAAGGTGCAACTTCTGTGGGAGTTTGTGCGCGTGTTCAGCTGTTCCATCACCCTCCTTCTCCTCGCCCTGTGTGTCGCCCTCTTCAGCCGACAATTCTTGCCCCAGTGCATTGTCGTAAGTACATTATATATGTGGATGTGACTGGAGAAATGGGGCATATCAGATTTGTGACCAGTGTAGCTCCTGATTGAATAACACTCTTCTGTAGCCTGATAACAATCTATATTCCTTGTTAGAAGCATGACGGGTGTTTTATTGATGTAATGGCGAACAGTGCAGATCCTGATCAGACTGTGCAGATGCACAGGCTGATCTTGATCTACACTGATCATAAAACCCATTTATCCAGCCTATAACGATCCGTCTTGCTCTCGCATGAAGAATGTTTCATTGATGGAATGGCAAACAGTGCAGATCCTGATCAGACTGTGGAGATGCACAGGTTTATCTGGATATACGCTGGTCGCAAAAACCCTAAGCCCTATTTCTCCAGTCACAGTTGAAGTGTACGAATATGTCCGCAGGAAACGAGTATGTCCGCAGTGACTTTTGGAGTCGTATCAAGGTGTTCTGTGAATTTTTAATATACATGCAGTTCATGAGTTCATCTAAACGATGTTTAAACAATGTAATACCATATGCTCTGTTAAAACGTATGCTCGGAATAGTAGATGCAACCATAGATAATTGTTTACTATTGGTATATATACATTAGTAGACCAAATGAGCTGGCAGTGTAGGCACTGACCAGACTGCGCGAATCTTGGGCCATGCTATCAGCTTTTTGTATCACATAATAAATCATATATTCGAAAATATATCTAAATCACGAACCAACACGGAACAACTTGTTCATTTACGCAGTTTGAGAGTGGCATATACTAGTCCGTTTTGAATGGAGACAAACCTTTTTAATGCCCTTAATCCAACATATTGATTCAAATTCAAATCTAGCTGATCAATCGATACTCCATTTGATACTAAACAATAGACATAACTGTATCATGTATACAAAATAAAACTAACAAGATGCTATTTGCGCAATATATGTGACCTACGTTACAAGTGTTTTACAATATAGTGTTTGCTGGAACATTGAATGCAATGAGCAAAGGTAATAGACTTTTCAGATTGGGTTTACCTTAATTTATTTACTTTAACTTCATGTGTTTGCCCCCAAGAGCTTGTACATATCGTCTAGTTAAATTCCCAGTATTAATCCTAAGCAAGGCAATCCCTGCCGGAGATACTTTCCCAGACCAGTTCCGATATAGTACAGACCAATTGGGGATCTCATATCTTATATTTATATTAATATCCTGGTACTAGTAGGTAATATACTTTTCAGGACGTGCTTGTCGTGTGCTATTGGGTCCCGGGTTTAAAATATGTGTATAGTGTTCACTGTTTTGGGCTCAGTTTATCAGTTACATTCTGGAAAATACGAATCAAGATGTTTCGTGCGTATGAATAAAGCAGCTAATATGAAATAGGCACTACCTATGACGGGCGACGTTAGTGTATGAAACTAAATTTACAAATTGATAGTTTCACCATGCTTACCATGATGTTAGTATGCTATGAACGGTACCGTAGTATATTGTAGTATTGCAGAGCTACTTCCCGCAACTACCATGGTGTCACAGCTTCTCTATTATAATTAAATAGTGTCATTGGCGCACTTCTCTTATTTGAACCAGTGTAACAATTTAGATATTTCCTTTTGATATAAAATTATAGTACATTAATAGCCTAGGCAGTTTCTAACAGTAATCTATTCTAGAGAAAACATATGGGTGGGAATGGGTTTGCACCATCAGTGTACATTTGCCTCTGGATGATGATTGAGAAAATATGCAACTTTCAGTCTCTAGTTCCGCAAGTGATGAGTTTTTGTGGATATAACATATTTCAGTACTGTCAGTACTTTGATTCTAATAGTTACAGTATAGTATGTTGGGAGACTGGGTATATGGGTCTGATTTGGCTCAATTCGAACGTGTAATGACAGATGCCATTACAAATGTCTAAAAAAGCCAATGGTGAACTGATTTGCAATGACCTCTCTTTACAAACACATGATTACACCTGACATATTCATGTCTTAGACACGCCCGAATATGTCCGCAATAATACGACGACGACGTATCGGTTATACGGTAAATAAGTTACTAGAATTGACGGACGGACGGACATGAAACAGATATGAATTCCGACTAAAATGGCCCTAGATACATATTCTGGTGCGGATATAACCACCGGCATTCGGCGTGTTTCGGCTTTCTTCGTTAATATGAACAACAAGGTTTGTAGCTTTGGTCGGACACGACCTCGTTTCATAAAACATTCCACGATTTCATTAACACTAACATAAATATTTTGTCGGAAAGTGCACATGTTCAATGAAAAGTATTGTTATCTGGCTGAAGTAACAATAGTTAGAACATAATTATGCAAATAATATCAAATTATAGCTGGTTTTCCTAGGTTGGACTAGACCTCGTATCATAACAACTGAAATACTGTGTGTTACGCCCTAACGTCAATATTGTGGTGGCAAGTTCACATGTTTATTCGAAAATTATTGTTATCCTGCAGAAATACATGTACATAGAATGTATAGAACATTACTATTTTAAACATGTTATTTTGTTAAAATACAAGCTTGTGTCCGACCAGAAGCTACATACCTTACTATAAACAACGAAGCAAATGGCGTTATAATAATCTCGAGGCAAGTAATCATTGTAATTAATGCAGTATCAACGCCCGTTGATACAAAGCACCACGGCACCCACGGCGCGCCAGTGGCAGTATTTTGGCTCTAGAACGAATGCAGGAAACACCATTTTGAGAGTCTAGGTTTTATTTTTCTTACTTTTTCTTTTTCGGAGGGTGTGGGCACACACTCCGCACAATAGTCCGCCGTGGCATTATTTTATTCACCGTTACGGGCCTGCAATTGAATCACGTTCGTCAACATGTACGATCGATAACCCACTCCCTAAAGTTCGCGGATTAGCTTCTGGTACATGCGGACGAACAGTGATCTAACTGTGGCAAAATCTTTAATGATTTAAACACGTATAAAGCCACACGTTAGATCAGGAAGTAATGTATTAGAATAGCTGTATAGCTTCAATGTACATTGAAAATACCAAGCTAGTGACATTTCATATTTATTTGGCGAGACTAAGAACGCATCCGAGCCGAGCCTAATAAACTTGTATATATGTACTCGTAGTATCAAAATAACTTTTTTTTTCAGGGAAAATAATTGCGGGGAGATGAAAATTGGCCAGCGTGTATTCGCTTAACAGGTTATCTGAAGATGATACTATATAAGTCGATATGTATGTGGCTGATCTATATCTGCACCTAAATTCTTCTGAGGTGTGACTTGCAAATTGGCAAAATAACGTTTTACAGTCAATTTGGTGTCACATTGCACGTCTGAATCTATATTCACCAGCACAATAGACCATATTGTATCACTCACGAACATAGTTGAAACGCGTCTTAAAGGTACATGCCCACTCAGTAGGCACAGACTGTTCTTTATAAGAATTAAATAAGTGTATAATTGTGTCACTATTCCACCAGTTCTAAAAATTATGAGTGCCAGCTATGCAGATATAATCAGTTAGTAATATGTATTTTACTGATTGTGACGCGCGGTGGTATCATGCCATTTTCATATGCAAATGAGGCATGGTATTTTTTTTAATTATTTGTGCTAATTAAATGAGTCGCCTGAAAAAATTAGATTTTCGACAGATTATAAAGTATCATCATTGCACATCAAAAATTAAATAGAGGATATTCCATCGTACATTTTGAATAGCGGGAAATAATACACGAGTTGCTTGCACGAACGCCGACGGACACGAGTGTATTATTTCTGTATTTCAAACATGTACGATTGAATATCCTATTTATTACACTTCCACGGCGGATACATATGCACATTTATTCTATTTTTGAGATTATAATCAATGAATTGTGATGTGCGCATGCATAGTTACATAATGACGTGTTTTCCCGCGTTTTGACATTACGTTGTGTGACGTCAAATGTGACGTCATGTAAACTTTTTGAAATGCAAATTATGCAGCTGTTTCTATGAACCAGCTATATCTGAATGCATGTTTGGAATGTGTTCAATCACATTAACATTCTAGACTAGTCGAGACCCTTTCCAAATTTTCAAATAACTTTATTTTGACTTTAATAAAAATTAAACATTTTGCATGGTAGCTCGTGGTTTCCATGAAACAGGCGCGCAATTACGGGTGTTCTCTTCATAGTGTATTATTTGTAAGGAGTTGATTACGGGTTTTCTCTCACAGCGAAACCCGTGCAAATAATTTGCAAGAGAGTAATAAAACTATATAGTCAGCCCTGAAATCAGAATAATCCTGATCTGATGCCAGGTCCTCGCCACACCAGAATCACTTGGCCCCTCCCAAAAGCAGTAGGATCAGTAATAATCTTAATACTTTTATAATGGGTAATAACCCAATTCAACTCCCAGGTAACTAAAGAGCCAAAGATAAAAACGTACCTGAGGGCCAAACCAGGCTAATCGTGATTCCTATAAGGAGGAACCCATACCGTTAATTTACGCCGTCTCATTCGCCCGACCATCACCCACTGATGAAGTTTGACAAAGATCCGACTAACGGATCACGAGATATGTGAAATTTAGCTACGTCTACAATTTACGTCCCACAAAATTTGTCAATTTGTCGGAAAAGTGTTAGCACACGACGGATGGACAGACGAAAAGCGTTAACAATATCTTACTTTAGCATTCGGCTCAGGTGAGCTAAAAACAGACTGTCAGTTGCATATTTTCCCTATGAAGAAATTAAGTAGAAATATTTTGTATATTGCGTGTAGATCTACGGGTATTTTGATACGTTGACTGAACTTTGGCACAGGGATTTATGTGAACTGTTTAGAAACGCTCTACTGTGTGTGTTGTGTTCCAGCCGGTGATGACAACGATTGCATTCAGCAGCACGGTGGGGTTTGCCTTCCTCAACATCGCGCCAATGCAGAAAGCACTGCTGGACGTGATTGGTCACGTACAGTACGAGCCAAGGTTCACGACGTGCGAGTGTAAACACTGCAGGGCACAGGGGTCACCAGGGGCCAGTGGAACGGAATCCCGATTGGCCGCCCAAGCAGACTTGGAGAACATAGACTAAGCCAGTTGCTAGGAAACAGGCAGAGCCATTTTACAAACACAGTTACACAAATGCCTTTGCCAAAGGCATATGTAATGACATATAACGGATAATAATGTACATCACCAGGATCAGTGTAGACCATGATCAGACTTTGCATAGATCTGACCATGATCTACACTGTTCAAATAACAGAGTAAAACATCACTGCCATTGTGATCAGTGTAGACCAAGATCTGACTGCGCATCTGGCAGTCTGATCATGGTCTACGCTGTTCACAATTTAATTGATAAAACATTGGTCATTGATGATCATGCATACTTGATTATACACCATTATGCACCTATTTCACGCTAAATACATTGATACAGGGTATAAACAAATTAAATTTATTTCACTGTTTTTCGTACTTCTTAAAAGTGTCTGTTGTGACAGTGACCACTTGTTTGAACTATCTTGACGAGACAATTCCAATGAGTGGTAACAAAATACACTTCAATGCATAATTAAGAGAATATTTATTTTTTGTGTAAAAATAATTCTGTAGCTCTCGGCATGTAATGGTTAAATGTGCCAACTGTATATACATGTATGCACGAATACTCGTTTGAAGGGGCCGTTTCACTAAACTTTGTACCACTAAAATGTTCTGTTCAAATTTATGATCATCTGGAAATTTCAATTGATGGATTTACATTTATTGAGCATAGGCTGCATATGCAGCCTATGCTCAATAAATATAAATCCAATAATTGTTTACAAGAAAACAATGTTAATGTGAAATTTATTGTTTATTATAATTTTGCACTTACCGTACAAACATTTTATTTGTACGAAGTTTAGTGAAACGGGCCCCGGATCTGCAACTATGGCTGTCATTTCCAATACAATGCACATACATACATACAAGAGATTCTAACTGTGTTGTGTTGTATTATTCTCCACAGGGATGTAAATAAAATACACAAATTTAATTGAATATTATTATTTATTTTAATTTGTATAAATACCTAGTTATCACATCATATGGGTAATAATCAGTCATTCATTACTTCATCTATATCTGCGATTACAATACTTTCTGAGCTTCTACTCAAATCTCAAGCCAGAAATCTAGCAGTCTTATTAATGGATGTTAAGCGGAGATCAACTCATTAAGTTATTTAATGGAGTGCGAGTGGGTAAATCACAAAAAAACAATACTGAACATTTACAGAAGCATATATTCGGTCTTGACCTTAGAATAACCTCACCTGATGTCAGGTCCTCACCACACCAGTCACTTAGCCCCACTTCCAAACAGAAATAGGATTAGTACTAATCTTACTACTTTTATAATTACTACAACCGGATTCAACTCTCAAGTAACAAGGATGCCAAAAATGTACCCGAGAGCCAAAGCACGTATATCGGGATTCCGGAAAGTTACCCTTCACATGTTCCCAATCTGCCGCCGGACAACCAATTAAACTGCTTAATTTCAATTCAAGTAAATACAAATAAATATAAAAATGAGCTTGATTTACAAGTTTCATAATAATAACAACCACTGTTCATGGAGATTACAATGTGGCTGTGACTGGAGAAATGGGATTTGTGACCAATGTAGCTCCTGATCAAACAGCACACACCTGTAGCCTGATAACAATCTATATTCCTTGTTAGAAACATGATGGATGTTTCATTGATAGAACATCGAACTGTGTAGATCCTGATCAGACTGAGCGGATGCACAGGCTGATCTGGATCTACACTGGTCGCAAAACCGATACGCCTCATTTCTCCAGTCACAGCCACAAATGATGAACAAGGTCATGATGGTTTTTGTCTTCATCTCACACAAGCAAAATGATCAATGAACCGTGTATACTTGATTGTCTTACACCTATGACATCAAAACAATACCTATTAAAAAAATCCCATTACCCCACCCACTTGGTCTCGTACAGTACCATCTTCTATATAGAAGATGGTACTGTACGAGACCAAGTGGGTTGGGTAATTCGATTTTTTTAATAGGCATTTTGTTGGTGTCATAGGTCCGAGTCTTCCACCTGTGCACCAACCCTACTGGCGATGAACTGTATAATTCAATGTTGCATGCTACAACTTTGTTAGTAAACCATTGAAGTATATGGATAAAACACTTTTTTTTATTACAAAAAAATTAATTATATTGTCTATGCCTCAATAAAAGCACATGTTGTTACCACTCATATGATCCGTCTCATCTAGATGGTTCATATGAGTGGCAACATCATATACTTGTGAACAGAAATAGAAAAAAAATAAAAAATCATACTATTTAATGTTTAACAGCCTGCTCGGAAAAAGCAATTTGGTGAGTTGATCGGGACTTGGAAAAAGGAAACTGTCTGAAATCAATCTCTAGTACATGCTTTGAAAGTTATAGTGACAAATGATAATGGCACATGAATGAATGGAATGGTGCGTAACGGCCCATCGACACGGCGGAGTATGGTTTAGGGCAGATCATGGTGGATGACACAATGTGGCGATCTTCCAATGATTGGAAAACCGCCAGTAGCCGATTTCACCAAAATTGTTAAGCATACTTTTCTAGCTATACTTTGAGGGAGTAATCATTTATTTTCCCGAAGTGCATTATTTTATATAGAACTAACTGTTGGTTTACAATGGAATGTAAGTCAGTACAGATGTAAATACCAGGGGGCCGTTTCACTAAACTTTGTACAACTAAAATGTTTGTAAGTGGAAAATTATGATAGTCTGTAAATTTCACATTAAAAATGTTTTCTTACAAACAATTAATGGATTTAAATTTATTGAGCATAGGCTGCATATGCAGCCTACATGTATGCTCAATAAATGTACATCCATCAATAGAAATTTCCAGACGATCCTAAATTTGCACTTACGAACATTTTAATCGTACGAAGTTTAGTGTAACAGCGCCCAGGGGCGGATATCATCTGTACAACTCACGAAGGCATTCTATGCCCGGTATCACAGGACTGTCAGTTGGACCATTAATTTATTTATGTTTGTTTATTGGTGTTTAACAGTCTATCAACAGCTAAGGTCATGTAAGGCCGCGCAAACGGGTTCGATCCCATTTTAACCTGCTGCATTGGGGGGAAAATCCCAAAATCAGAACAGAATATTTACATCGAGAAAAAATATATTCAGCCCTGAAATTAGAATAACCTGACCTGGTGCCAGGTCCATACCACACCAAAGTCACTTGGCCCCTTCCCCTAAACTAGGATTACGAATAATCATAATACTCACATAAGGGGTATAACCAGATTCAACTGTCACATACAAAATGCCAAAGACGTATGTGAGGGCCAAACCAGGTCTCCATTCGGGATTCCGGTATGGGTGAACCACAATTGTTAAATTACCACTACTCCCAACTGCCACCCACATTTATTTATTTAACCCTTTCAACACCACACGCCTGTATAGTCGTATTGCCAAATAGTGTAGATCCAGATGAGCCAGCTCGTGTCAAGCCGTCTCATCAGGATCTGCACTTTTTGAAAGTAGTTTTCATAAATGGACTAGTCTGAAATTTTGTGACGATTGGATTAGTCCAGAAATTAACATATAAAAATCTATTCCAGTTACTGAGAGGTGAAAGGGTTAATGATGTTTAACAGCCTGTCAACAGCTATCGTCATTTTAGGTTGGGTTAACAAAATCAAATCTTGTATTTCACCTGTATGGACGGGGAATATCTAAAAATCAGAACTGAATATTTACATAAACAAATATATATTCTGTATTGAAACCACTTAGCCCCAGCCACTAAAAGTAATAGGATTAATACTAATGTTACTGCTCTTATAATGATTCAATTCTCACACACAAGAAAGCCAAAAATGAACCTGAAGGCCAAACCAGGGATATCGGTATTCCGGTAAGGATGAAACCCATCATATTTGCCTCATCATAATTATTTGGCTCAGTGTAGTCCCAGATCAGCTTGCACATTCGCGCAGTCTGATCAGGGACTGTCAGAGTGTGTTGTTCACCTTTCAGTCAGTAAAACATCTACCATGCTGCTAACAATACCATAGATCTTGGGGTGGTTTCACTAAACTTCGTACGACTAAACTGTTTGTAAGTGCAAAATTATGAGGTCTGTAAATTTCACATTAACAATGTTTTCTTGTAAACAATTATTGGATTTACATTTATTGAGCATAGGCTGCAGCAGCCTATGTTCAATAAATGTAAATCCATCAATTGAGATTTCCAGATGATCCTAAATTTGCACTTACGAATACTTCAGTCGTACAAAATTCAGTGAAACGGGTCCCTGCATCAGGCTGATGGAATGAGACTAGTCACAAAAGCCATTAGCCCCATTCCCCCAGTTCACTATGTAGTGGACTCTACTGATCAGAAGGCGTTAAACTTTGGCATAAATAATTACTAATATGTGGCTGTAACTGGAAAAATAGGGCTTATGGGTTTTGCGACCAGTGTAGACCCAGATCAGCCTGTGCATCCGCAGTCTGATCAGGATCTGCACTGTTCATCATGCCATGAGTGTGCTATCTGATCAGGATCTAAAGTGGCCAAAAAACCCATAAGCCCCATTTCTCCAGTCACAGCCATATATGAGACACGCCATGTGATTTTGTACCTTTGGACAATTTACAATATTTTTCATAAATAAAGTAAAAATGTTCAGAGTACATGCGGAATATCAAGTCTGACACCATTTATGGACAATATTGTAAATTTTGTAAAAGTATTTCATGAAATTATGCAGATGTCCAAAGGTACAAAATCACATGGCGTGACGTCACATATATTCTGTGACGTCACATATATTCTGCGATGGTAGACACATTCCATGACATTGTGACATCAATCATATTACGTCTATTCTGTGACATCAGCCATATTCTGTGACAACATACATAATTGATGACGACAGCCGAATTCAGTGATACAAGATGTATTACGTATCATCAGGCATATTTCGTGACGTCAGCCATATTCGGTGATACAAAATGTATTCTGTGAATCAGCCATTTTCCGTGACATCAGCCATATTTCGTCATCAGTCGTATTTGGTGACACAAGACATTTTCTATGACACCAGCTATATTCTGTGACATCATGAAATATTCGCTGACATCAGCCATATTCGGTGATACAAAATACAATCTATGACATCAGACATACTCTGTGAAGTCGACCTGTGGTTTGCCGGCCGCCTGATACTCCTGTCTCAACTGTCCGTCAGCCACAAGCAGGTTACTCCTGATCCGGCGAATCTTACGCAGTCGCTCGAGCCAGTGATTATCAAACGGATCCTCAGGCATAAAGTTCTGTCGCTGCAGCACCATCGACGC
Organism: Conchocele bisecta; assembly: GCA_029237695.1. NCBI lineage: Eukaryota > Metazoa > Mollusca > Bivalvia > Lucinida > Thyasiridae > Conchocele > Conchocele bisecta. The sequence goes on along the minus strand of CM055267.1, from coordinate 15,246,915 downwards.
CAACTGTAACACACAGCGGCGAATAGAGGGGGGGGGGAAAGTGACGGTTTAACATCTCATGACAAGCAGGACAGATGTTTGATTGAATGACAAACAGTGCAGATCCTGATCAGACTGTGCGGATGCACAGGCTGATCTGGATCTTCACTGGTTGCAAACCCCATAAGCCCCATCGACGCCAACTGTAACACACAGCGGTGAAAAGAGGGAGGAAAGTGAAAGCGTTAACATCTCAGTAGCTGATTGCATCAAAATTACAAAGTATACTTAGCTTGGTAAGTACACTTTGAGGGAGGTATTTTCAATTTAAGGATAACTTTATTAATTATCATTATACTGAATGTATTACATTATCATATAAATTCAGTATAATAATTCTGCATACATTTAGTTATCAAATATATGCAGTCGTTAGTTCGATATGAAATAATGAATTTCGGAAAAAATGAATGATTACTCCCTCAAAGTGTAATTAGCTAGATAAGTATGCTTAGCAATTTTACTGAAATCGGCTACTGAAACGGCTAAGGTCATATTTGGCTGTGACGGGCGAAATGGGGCATATAGGAGTTGTAACCAAGTCAAATAGCACATTCCAGCCTGATGGCGATCTACATTGAATGTCAAACATTGCAGATCATGATTAGACTGTGTGGATGCACAGGCTGCTGATGTGGATCTACACTGGTTGTAAATCATTTAAGCCCCATTTCTCCAGCCACAGCCACATATAGAGACAGGACCCACAAAACTAGTGGAATGGATATACATACTATGAACATATTTTCTTGACGAATAATGTGGTGACAACCTCAGATATTTAAGTCCAACAAGGGCATCGTTATCAATAAGCTAATCCCTTCGCTGGCAGCCTTGATAATAAAACTAGATAGCCGCAGCCCACATGTCGGGCCCGCCGAGGCATTTGATAGGACTCAAAAAACAAACTTTTAATGCAAAAAAGCTTTAACCAGAACAAATGCTATCGATTATTAAAAACAAATTTGGGCACATGGGCCGCACGGGTTGGGTATAGAATGAAAATATGGATGATGATAAACACACATGTGAAGTTTTGAGTGAAATAGCGAAGTAGTTTCAGAGATACAGTGTTCTTAAACACTTTAAACTAAATCCAAAAAAACTTTAAGGTAAATGTCAAATTAATTTGACCTTGACATTGGGCATAGGGGCTACACGGGTTGGGCATAGAATGAAAATATGGATGATGATAAAGACACATGTGAAGTTTCGAGTGAATTGTCAAAGCAATTATAGAGATATAGTGTTCATAAAAACTTTAACCTAAATCCTATAAAAGTTGAAGGTAAATTTCGAAGTAATTTGACCTTGACATGGGCACAGGGACCGTATGGGTGGGGCATAGAATGACAATATGGATCATGATAAACACCCATGCCTAGGCTTTGATAGTATACCGAAAAACTTGAACCAAAAACGCATGTACGCCAATGTGCCAACTATATTGCACTTTCTGCAGGCGGGCGCGACAAAAAGCCATACAAAACACTTCAACACATTTGACTTACAAACAAGGTGAACATAAGCCTGCAGTGACCTTGACCTTGGGTGGTCGGATGTGGGTCGTATGCAAAACACAGCAAAATCCCATGACACACATTGTGGCCAAATAGTATCAAAATCAGTGAAGCGGTTCATGTTATTGAAAAATAATTATTGGATTTACATTTATTGAGCTCAATAAATGTAAATACATCAATTGAAAGTTCCAGAGGATCCGTATGGCCAGTTTGGAGTCAGATATCACCTTCGTGTCCTTGTGACCAAGAATCTCGGCAATATCTGAAATGGAGTGTTTCCGCAGTTGTGGCTGGATTAAAATATATATAAAAGGGCATAACTAGGTTTGAAAATGAATGGTTGAAGCAAGTTTCAAACTTGACTGAGGTAAATCCATTGATCATTGAAGCAAGTTTCAAACTTGACTGTTACTTAGGTAAATCCATTGATCATTGAAGCAAGTTTCAAACTTGCCTGTTACGGAGGTAAATCCATTGATCATTGAAGCAAGTTTCAAACTTGACTGTTACTGAGGTAAATCCATTGATCATTCCTTAGAATTTGATTATTAAATTGAACACTGTGACAACATGTTGGGCCATTAGTGCCATGAAGTAATTCATTACATATGAGGGTTCGTGCAGAAGTCTGCGGACATCATTCATTAAAACATGAACAAGATGGAACAATTGACAATAAATTGAAGGAGTCAGTGTAAATCATTATAAAGTTCTGTCAAACCATGTTTTCATTGAGAGTATAAAGACACAATCTGAAACAACAGACGACGACAATATTTTCGTCTCCCACGTTCTAAGGGCTAACAACACTTCTATGGGATGTGGTTTGACACTCACATAACACAGTGGTCCTGTGATACATTATGGTTAGCCCTTTCAACCCTACAGACCATAAATCAAATATTTGCAAACTCTGTAGATCCAGCGGCCCGTTTCACTAAGCTTCGTACGACTAAAATGTTCGTAAGTGCAAATTTAGAATCGTCTGGAAATTTCAATTGATGGATATACATTTATTGAGCATAGGCAGCCTATGCTCAATAAATGTAAATCCAATAATCGTTCACAAGAAAACATTGTTAATGTGAAATTTACAGACTGTCATAAGTTTGCACTTACGACCATTTTAGTCGTACGAAGTTTAGTGAAACAGCCCCCAGATGAGCCGGCTTGTAACAAGCAAAAACATCAGGATCTCCAATGTTTGTTAGTATTTTTTAGGTATGGTATTTTCAAAATTCCCCTTAGCTCATTAATGGAATGTCCAAAACAAAAGATGAGCATGGAACCATCAATGTCAGATATTTAGGGGTGGAGTTTGCTGTTGATGTAATGGTGTTTAACAGCCTATCAACAGCTAAGGTCAGTTTAGGCTGGGCCGAATCCCATATGTTACCTGATGTGATGGAGCCCAAAATGGTAAATCCCAAAATCAGAACTGAATATTTACAGAAAAAACATATATTCAGCCCTGAAATTAGAATAATCTGTAGGGATGGAAGTTAACCCTTACAATGCTGAATTTAAAAAAAAAATCCAATTTTTCTCATCAAAACCATGTTTTGACAACACTTTAGAATCATTTCCAATGGAAATGATTCTAAAGTATTGTCAAACCATGTTTTTATTGAGAAAAAAGACAAAAAACATAAAACAACAATTTACGTTTCCCGCATTCAAAGGGTTAATGGAAGCAGGAGTACATAGAAAGCAAGCAGCTTGAGTATATAGGAAGCAAGCAGACACAATGCACTGGAAGCAGATATACCTAACAAGAGGCCCAAATGGGCCTGTATCGCTCACCTGAAATTATTCTCCCCATTATAAAATAAATCAGAAACGGCACAGACTATCAATTATATACACGGTGTTCCATAAAAATTTGTCTGCAAGTTCATAAAAACCCATTTGAATAATTGTTTGGGTTGCCTTAAAATATGTACAGTCCATTGGGGGGAAACTGATCTCAGTTTTGTATGTCAAGCCCCGAAAAACATCTACCACCTCTGAAGGCAACCTACCCAATATTTTGAAAGATTTTACTATAGTAATTTGATATGGACCTGTCAACCTTATGCTCCAGAGTGACCTTCAATTTGATTTATCACATGAAATCCTTGTTATGGCGTGTTTTAACCCATTTCATAAAAGTGTTAGGACACACGTGTAATAACACCTGGATCATATTTGATTGGCTGGCCACCTCACCCTAATTACGTATTCGTATTATGCGCCAACGTTATGTAAAATGAATAAAATTTACAAATGACATCCGTAATGCTGCGACAACGCAATGATGGCATATTTATATAATAATTTTATTGCTAGGATTAAAACTATTTTCATCTGTGGAGATTTTCAAATAGATACGAAAATAGTCAATGGCGTCAGCTCACTGTAAAGAACAGGATGTCTCCAAGTTTTATGCTCTTTGGAGGCTGAAGTCATGTGATAAACCGAATCTCAAACTCGTTACCCTTTGATATGAGATTTATGAAACTCGTCCACAATTGTTTGCACCTCGCCAGAGGCTCGGTGCATAAATTGTGTGTGACTCCTTTCATAAATCTCATATCAAATGGAAACTAGTAGTAGTAAGGGAGTCAAAATGATACCACCCACCGTGATATCATTTATAACCCTCTACGATACCCCCACCACCCCCGAAAAGCAAAAATTGGTTAACGAGGAAAATTGTCTCCCGACAGCAAATTTATGAATTTTTTGAGAAAATAATTTTTGAAAAGAGGGAGTCAAAATGATACCACCTCCAACCAAAAGTTGGTGTTGGTATTGTAGTCCCAATTATATTGGTAATTGACTTTTGAAAAAATGGTTATAATAAAATATTATTAGAGAAAATGGATAATACAATACAATTGGAATTGAAAGTTTTTAATGACTGTGTTGAAGAAGTTTACGAAGCTTACGGGGGTTATGATCCTGTATATAAATTCTATAAAATGAAAACACTAGGCGATATCGAATACATGAAATACCAGCGTAATTTATTACGCTCCGATAAAAACGTTGCATTTACAATATTATACCGGCAATTATGTTAACTATACAAGAGGCAAATACAAACATTAAGACGGATAATGCGTATCGGATATGAAACTAAGGTGTATTATATAAAATTGTTAAAACCCAACGATTCGTTTACGAATGTACATTTCTACGATATCGCTTATAAAGATATTGAAAAATTATTATTGAACAGAAAAAATAACTACTAATTAATTTATAGCCGAGTGTATTTTCCTTATCGAAGGTATGTAAACGGGCTATCTGAAATTATTTTTCATCAACCTCGAGCGGTCTTATAGGAACGCCGTTGTCATACTTTGAGTGTATTTTTCCTTATCGATGGTATGTAAACTGGCAATCTGAATTTATTTTTCATCAGCCTCAAGCGGTCGGATAGGAACGCCGTTGTCATGCAGTTGTTTACCATAGCGACCACATTTGTAGGGATAGAAATAAATAAATAAAAATGTTTAGCTCCAACCGTGGCGCGAACCCACGACCCTCGTCTCTATAGAGTATCGCCTTAACCAACACGACCACGTAGGCTGTTATGATAAACATTACCTAGTGTTGTACAATTATCGATTTACGACAATGTTTCAATTACACGGGTTATGAACCATGCGTAAATTGATAGCCGAGGTAAACAGACAGTTATTTATAGCCGAGTGTATCAATTTACACAGGCGATTACAGTGTAATCCTCGACTGAATTTGTTATGCGATTACGGCGTAATTCTCGGTGAAAAACACATGTTGTATAGGTATGTAAATTTGTTTACTGCACCAATATAAGAATATTAATTATTTTTTAAAAATTATTTTATAAAATATCACAATGGTGCTGTAACATTTCCTCCGACTTCATCTCCATTTTTTTCCTTAAATTTATCCCAATCAGTACACTCAATTTTGGGCATGGTGGCGCGCGCCTTAATTTTTCATATCTCCCCATTTCTTCCACCACGGATACAAACTCTAAATTTGATATTTTCTTATCGGCCAACGCTTTGGGCACCATAACGTCGATGCTATTTTTCTTAGACCTAGCGAGAACGGATATTCTATCATGTTTTCTACATTTTTTCTCGAGTTTTCCACCAGACGCCCTAATTACCATACACAACAACCCAGAAACGGCCGACACCGCACATAAAATCCCAGCTACGGGAACCGTTATAATGGTGGATATAGTTGCAGCTGTCCCCGCCCCACAGAAACACTCGCCAGATCCGTGCTAGATGCTTCAGCCATGTTAATTGGATACAGTGTTGATGGAGTGGTACTGACAATTGGAAGCGTTGATTCGTTCATGATTTTCAATATATTAGTATTTACAAAATAAGTTCAATTAACAATGAGACAATAGTGGAAGAACTCTCTGGGTCACCGATTTTCGTAACAAAGTTAATAACACTACCTTGGGAAAGTCTAATTCGATCACAACCGGCGAACGAAACCACCGTCGAACTATCTCCAGCGATTTTAGTGACTCCAACCCGTTCTTCCCCATCTACTACAAGATTTATCGCGACCGCGCCCACAGGTTTACCACTAGCATTAACCGAGCAGACCGCCATTCGGATAACTGTACCTGCAGCTGTATGGCGTATCCCCCACATTTATTACTCGCTTTGGCACCAAACGAATATTCATAGTGCCCCTCAACCAATGGGCCCCGCTTCTCAGCCCAAACTGTTATGGCACGTTTTGGCGTTTTCATTGTTTGCACCAATCCGGTAAGCGCCCCGATAGAGGTATGGGCCTCAGTACGAATCTTATAAGAGGCCTCCTCAAGGTCGCGGCTCTACGATCATCTTTCAGTTTATCGGAAACTTCGGTTATCTTTCCGTCTAGTTCGGTAAGTGCCGCTTCTCTGCTGAGAGAGTCCTCTAAGCGCAACGCATCATACGCCTCCGTAATGGTCGCCTGATGGCCTTCTAGGGCTTTTTCAACACCCGACTGGGCCTATTTTTGAAATTCGGTTATTTTCCCGTCTAGTTCAGCAACCGCCGCTTCTCTGATGAGAGAGTCCTCTGAGCGCAACACCTCATAAGCCTTCGCAAGGGCTGCCTGGTGGTCTTCTCGGGCTTTCTCAATACCAGTTCGGACCCCCTCAACACCCAACCGGGCCTCTTTTTGAAATTCAGTTATTTTTCCGTCTAGTTCAGCAACCGCCGCTTCTCTGATGAGAGAGTCCTCTGAGCGCAACACCCCATAAACCTCCGTAATGTCCGCCTGGTGGTCTTCTCGGGCTTTCTCAATACCCGTTCGGACCCCCTCAACCCCCAACCGGGCCTCCTTTCGAAATTCGGTTATTTTTTCGTCTAGTTCAGTAAATGCCGCTTCTCTGTTGAGAGAGTCCTCTGAGCGCAACGCCCCATATGCCTCCGCAATGGCCTCCTTGTGGTCTTCTCTGACCCCCTCAACCCTGACCTCGTCTCTTTCAGAAATTCGGCTATTTTTCCGTCTAGTTCGGTACGTGTCGCTTCTCTGCTGAGAGAGTCCTCTAAGCGCAACGCATCATAAGCCTCCGCAATGGCCTCCGCAAGGTTCACCTGGTGGTCTTCTCGGACTTTATCAATACCCGACCGGGTCTCTTTTCGAAATTTGGTTATTTTCCCGTCTAGTTCGGCAACCGCCGCTTCTCTGATGAGAGAGTCCTCTGAGCGCAACACCTCATAAGCCTCCGTAAGGTCCGCCTGGTGGTCTTCTCGGGCTTTATCAATCCCCAACCGGGCCTCATTTTTAAATTTGGTTATTTTTTGTCTAGTTCGTTAAGTGCCGCTTCTCTGATGAGAGAGTCCTCTAAGCGCAACGTATCATAGCCCTCCATAAGGGCCGCCTGGTGGTCTTCTCGGACTTTATCAATATCCGACCTGCTCTCTTTTCGAAATTTGGTTATTTTCCCGTCTAGTTCGGTAAGTGTCGCTTCACTGATGAGAGAGTCCTTTAAGAGAAACGCATCATAAGCCTCTGTAAGGTCCGCCTGGTGGTCTTCTCGGGCTTTATCAATACCCAACCGGGCCTCTTTTTGAAATTTGGTTATTTTTTCACCTAGTTCGTTTAGTTCCGTATGCGTTTCCTCACGACTTTGTGTATTCACAGCCAGGGCATATTCTTAAAGTTGTGATAGTAGACTCCTGTGAATATCGTCCGTGGCCGCCGATATAGTTCAGTTGATCAAGGCTTTTGTTTTTTGGGTAGTTAAAAAGTCACCCTCTGTCGGGATGAATCCCGATTCTGTCGGTTCCAAATTCTTTGAATTTGTCACCCAATCGGAAGAACTACCTGGTCCGTATATACTCATTTTCAATAATGTTGATAATATATATATATAAATTACGAACATGCGTTTAATTCTAAATAATTTTCTTAAAATTAATTAATTTGAAATTTCTAGGACGACCGAAATCGGGTAATCGTTCTTCAATTCTCGCCCTTTATCATCAAGAATAGAAATCTTCAACTCGTGGATGTGTCCCGATTCCAAAACTTTCATCTCGGGGTGTGGGAAGTCTAAGGTCACAGTCTCACCAAAGAAACAGTCGCTGGCGGGCACGGTTTTCAGTAATGTGCTGGGAGTGCCGTCTACCGTGTTGTACGATGTGTTCACCCGATCCAGGTGCACCCCGAGAGTTTTTGTGACGGCAAAGTTTACTGGGGTCATCCCCGTGATCGACCCCACAACAAACCGTTCACCCTCGTCATAAGGGGGTGAACGGTTTAATCTTAACATTGAGGCCAACCCCGGGGTGATATCTAATTTTTTATAAACGTACAATGTCGCAAGCCCCGTGGCTTTTTCGATTTCGAGAGCGGCTAAACCAGGAATCTTCGCCGCCATTAAAGCTTGGAGATCTCCGAAACCTCAAAGGCCAGGACGTAATGTGGCAGTTGAATGCAAAGGGTCGTCTAAATCTAAAGGATCTACGGCTCTGATTATCTCGTACGTTTCGAGGTTTTTCCAGCCTACCGTGAAGGTGATTGATCTAAGGCCTACCCGGCGTTGTCCGCAGCAGTTGTCTATTAACTTTTGAAGTTCACAACTCCCTTTTTGAACATTAGTGATAGTAGCAAACATAATAATATCTTTCAATGGATACCAAAGCATTTAGCTTTAATTCTAATGCAAAGTACGCGGTCGGAGGTAAATACACGCAAAAAGACGTTGTTAACCACCTTGTACACCCAACCGTAACGGTTTGACCGGACAGTGGCTTTGTCACCAATTTCCCTAACATCTTTGAACAATATAGGCTGCCCAAGATTAATACGATGGAGGCGGTAAACTGGTGGAAAGCAACACCGATGCAGTTTTGGCAGAACCAAATAAATTTCGCTGTATGGTGCGCAACAGCCGGGTGTGGAGTTTCACATAAAGACCATCTGACATCCAAGAATGTCATGCACCGAAGTGTCTACAACTTTCACGCGTATTATACTATTAGGAGGATTCTCAAAGAACTAGGTATTTCAACTACCTCAAGACGACGCCTGGGATCCCATTTCCAACGCATACGACCGTATGGCGTTTGAAAGACTGTGTAACGAATTTAACGTTTCAAAAGACGCGGACTGGAGACAGAAAGCATTTCCTACCACCACCGGCCTCGGGGACGTTCTCATTCGGGGCCAGTCCGGGAATTGGACGCAGACTGATTTTAGACACGATCACTCCGGTGACCACATCGTCAGTCGGAACGCCGGGAATTTTGACCCCGCGACTATGACTTTCGGGCCGGAAGTGTCTGGAGGTCGGCACTGTGGCGTGTTTTCTTGTAAAATGTTACCTCCGAAACGGGCTCACGTCGATTACATACATCAGGCTGCTGAGGTTCAGAAGGCGTGGGGTACATTTATGTTAGATAAGGGTCTAGGGTTCACGCAGGCCGGGGTTACTCGCGTCAACGACTCCATTCGCACGTACGTCTGGGCCATCCTCGGCGCACAGAAGCAAACTCGCAGTTCTATACTGGGCACGGGAACGGCGTTTGATGCACAAAAACAATTATTGGCACTTGTAGAGGACGCCATCTCAGCTAAGGTGGACCTGGAGAAGGCGATCCAGAATTATCAAGACGTTTTGCAGAATGCCAGCACTCCAGTAGAGTATGTATTTGGAATAGGTCTTTATATGGCGCCGAGCAATATGATACTACGAGACGACCCGGTTGACGGTTACAATAATCAGATCGTAATCGCCACCGCCAATCAAAAAATCGGCCACAACGGTAACGTGAACACGGATATCATCAAGCGCACCCCCAACATGAACGGGCGCGGAGTTGTAAGTGGAACCGATTTCATAAAACCCCCAAAACACAAAATGGATACACATCCCTCAACACAATCGAACCCAGTACCCCCAATTCGTAAATTGGATGCACCATCGAGTTCCCCCAATCCAATCATCAACAATGTTGGAACAGGAGCGGAAACACCAATCGAGATTGGAAGCACAACACACGAGGAGGAGAAATTAGAGCTCGTCGTCGCCCTCGTGGCGATCGGATTATTTACGCTTTGGTTTTAGGAACTCTCTGGCGAAGAATAGTAGGAGACCGGCGATTGCCACTATTAGAGCCCAGGTATTTTTAGCGAGCCATCCGGCCGTTTTTGATAATATTGATAGCAAGTAAGAAACGATACTTCCGATCAGTCCAGGTAGTGCGGCAGCCGCATTTTCGGCTAATTTAGCCAGGAGACTGTGGCGAGGGCTTTTAGTTGTTTCTTTATCCACTCCTTGGCTCCGCCGGATGGCGCGGGTGGTGGTGTGGGTGCTGGCGCGGGTGGTGGCGCAGCACCACCAGTGAAAGCTAGAACTATGGTCGATATAGTCATGCCGATAGCAACGAGGATGCTTGCTATCGTGACACCCTGCTCTCTGAACAGAGTGCGAAGACGCTCACCGAGTGTCGTCTCCTCGTGGCGATCGGATTATTTACGCTTTGGTTTTAGGAACTCTCTGGCGAAGAATAGTAGGAGACCGGCGATTGCCACTATTAGAGCCCAGGTATTTTTAGCGAGCCATCCGGCCGTTTTTGATAATATAGATAGCAAGTAAGAAACGATACTTCCGATCAGTCCAGGTAGTGCGGCAGCCGCCTTTTCGGCTAATTTAGCCAGGAGACTGGCGAGGGCTTTTAGTTGTTTCTTTACCCGCTCCTTGGCTCCGCCGGATGGCGCGGGTGGTGGTGTGGGTGCTGGCGCGGGTGGTGGCGCCGCACCACCAGTGAAAGCTAGAACTATGGTCGAATAGTCATGCCGATAGCAACGAGGATGCTTGCTATCGTGACACCCTGCTCTCTGAACAGAGTGCGAAGACGCTCACCGAGTGTCGTCTCCTCGTGCAGAACCCTCGAGATTGTTTCGCGGATCCGACTTATTTGTGTGCGGAGAGCCTCACGGTTAGTCGATGCAGCCTGCAAGCGAGCTTCTCTTTCGTCCCGCAACGACCGCAGGCGTTCGGTGATCCGCTCGGTAGATTCTCTATCGCCACCAGCTTCCTCCAGTTTTCTTTCTTCTAGCGCGATATGTTCATCAAGCGCAGTGAGTTTGGCGAGGTTATGGACCAATTCGCCCCTGACTGTTTGCATAGCCTTATCGAGTCCCCGGAGTTCGCTAAGCAATAACGGTGGGTCATTCATCGTCCTGAGTATTTCGTCTATCTCACTTTCGTTGAGCTCCATCGTGTTAATAGCGTCGGTGGCTACTCGAGGGAGTTCGCTGAGCTCAACAGTCTCTATATCGGCGGCCGTCTTCGCCATCGTTTCGTCGGTAGACTGTAGGGCCTCTACAGCGCGGGTCGGCATAATTTCTTTACCCTTCTTCCAATCTACGAATCCTAGTTCGCTCCTTATGATTTCACCACCGCCCCGGTTTCCGGCAATGGTGCTCAGCGCTAGGGTTTACCGGTCATCGTGTTGACGATCGGGACATTTGATGCTTTTAGTCGCAATCTACCACGCAGATCCAATTCGAACTTGGAGTAGTCGCGGCCGACAGATGGGACCACACCTTTGTCTGCCAAATTGTTGTAGAAGTCGTCTACAGCTCCCTCGACTAATTACCGACTTTGACTAGTAGTAGCGCCACCTAATTCACCCGATTGCGATTGGATTGGAACTGGAGGCTGTATCAAGGGTGTTTCGTAATTATAATCATCATCATCACCATCGAGGTAATCGTCTCGGTCGCCCGTAGTGAGATCGTAGTTGTCCATGTCAATATAGTAATCAGCCATATTTATAATTTTCTTAAAATTAATTATGTATTAAAGACAAAACCATACGGGTTTAATATAGATTCAATAAATTATGTCTTCGAGTCAATACGGTCGCAAACTCAATCCATACCGCAGACTGCGGGAGCCCCTCGGGGCAAAAGGCGTGAGACAGAGTGTCGTTATGACGAACAACCCATCGACGATCGACCAGAACCAGCAGCTCTTGGTCCGCTTTCCCAACCTCGGAGCTAACGACGTCATTGTGCCAGGGACTGTTCGCCTCGCTTTCACTATTTCGCTGACGTCGACGGACGAGGACCGAACCGTCGTTCAGAACCTGGGTCGCGCCATCGTCAAGAAGACCATGATAAAGATTTTTGGTAATGAGGTGATGTCGATCGATGACAGTGACGTCTACCATTGTTATCAGAACCTATGGAAGACGGCGCAAGAGCGCGAAAACGCTGTCTATCAGGGTATTGACACCAGCAAAAATAAGAACGTAACCAAACTTAGAATCGGGGCTGGTAACAAGGTAGATAACAACGCGAGCGACAACGCGGTCGCGGGCGCTTACGGCAACCGCTTCTATATCCCGCTCGACTGTGAGTTGCTGGAGAGTCACATGCCCTACTATCAGAGTGCTTTGGCTAACCGCCTAGAATACGAACTAACGTTCAACGACTACGGACGAGTTCTCATAGCCACCGACCAGTTATCGACGTATACGATCGATAATGTTTCCCTGGAGTACGACATGGTCACGATGTCCGAACTCGCGCGATTGATCAGAACCCAGTACGCCGGGCGCGTTGCCATACTTTACGACCGAGTTCTTCGCCATCGCAAGATGACGAAAGACAAAAGCGACACATTTTGAAATATTAACGTCAACGTACCCGCCCGCTCGATGAAAGGTATACTGATGCTGTTCGAGGAGGCTCGGTTAGCACTCGGTGCTAGAAAAACCGACAGATTCTATAACCCCAAAATCACGAAGGTAGAGGTGACGATCGAGGGAGTCCCCAATCAACTCTACAGCGCGGGTCTTCGCGCGCACCAGCAGTGGGACGAAGTAAGAAAACAGTTTGCTGCCGGCTCTAAGCGCTCTCCGGAGGTTGCAGCAGTTGCCAAAGACCTGCATCTCTCGGCCGTCTCCCTCGCGGAGTTCCTGAATACCAAATACGCATTATGGCTAGACATGCGAGACAGCGACGACGACCAAATACACGGCAGCAGACGCAAAGTTGAGAACGCTAGTGATGGTGTGACGATCCAGATAACCAAAGAGGCGGATGGAAATGGGCCATTGAACGTGTACTTATATATAATTACAGACGCACAACTCAACATCGAAGATGGTCGATACGTCTCAGCACTCTACTGATTTTAATAATTCTACAGAATTAATTAGCAATCAATACCAATTCACGATTGGAGATGCCCACTCTGCCATAATATGTGGGCAGACAGGATGTGGAAAAACGGTTTTCATCCTAGACTTGCTCGAGGGCTCCTACCGCGATGCCTTTCGTCACATTGTGATCCTATGTCCCACTGTGCGGCACAACGATACTTATCAGCGGCGCCCGTGGATATGGACCGACCCTGAGGTATACGTTATTGACCCCGGTGATAGGCTTCACGATTGGTTGCGTGGTTTATACCAACGATTCAAGGGTGAGCCCACCCTATACGTGATTGACGATTGCTCGGCCAAGGCGGCGATGACCAAAAAGAAGGACATGCTCTCCAGCTCGCATTTTCTGGCCGCCAAGCTAGGCAAAGCGTATGGATATCCACTCAAAAGTACAACGCCGTCCTCAAGGATCTGCGCGAGCAAACTAAATGGGTCGCCCTCTTTCACTGCAAGGACCGAGACTCATTCGATGACTGTCTTCGAGAGAATGACGTTATCCCAACGCGCGAGGAGCGCCTGGAGGTTCGACAGATGCTTTCGGAAACTAAACAAATGTTGAACAAATGCTGAACAATGGTTAACAATGTTAACAATTTGGTGCTCCGCTGCGAGGTTTGTTGCGAGCATAATGGTGATCATAAGTATCGGGTGGTGCGCTTGGCAATATGTTAAAGTGATGAGACTTGTTAGAATAGTTAAATTAATTTTAAGAAAATTAGCAATAATGAACTGCGACGAACTTCTCGATCAGCTAATAGAAGAAACCTCAACTCCGACTGCCAACATCCTGAAAGATAATGAAAGACCAACTCCGACAGAGCAATCGGGATCAACTCCAACTCCAACGGCGGTTGGTATTGGGTTGAGTGCAACGACTCCGAATGAAAATGAAAATGCGGCGCGACGAGAGCGGCTAGCTGCGCTGGTTGCTGGGGGACAATCGGAGCATTATCTCGGTAGGCGTCTCTCAGTTTTTCAGGTGGATAAGATGTCAGATGCGGAGATCTATAAAATGTATGCGCGATACGAATCTAGGTTAGGTGCGGAGATGACAAAAACTCTCGGATCGGCGGCTATTCATTTGTACGCAACCGCCGTTAGTATATTTCTCCCTATACCAAACACCGCGGGATTGATTGACGATCTAGAGACTGACCCTTTTATAGGTCACACTCTTAGAACAGCCTGCTGCTCAATTTATCACAAGTTTGGAATGTACTTAGCTCCGCTGACAACCGCGTTGACCACGGGTAAACACTGTCAATTTGGACATATATGCCCACGAACTATAAGCCCTAATATTAATATCATAAATGATGACACAAGACACACCTGAAAGAGTGACGGAACAGCAATCTCCAACAGCGTTGGGGATTGTTCCAACCCAATCGAACCCGAGTGCAGCACTTCCAACTCCGATTGATCCTCCAACCCAATCGCGACTGGAGTTGGGGGTTGCACGACATAAAAACCCAAAAAGGCAGGCAGCTGGGAGGGCAGCGGCTGCCACCCGAAAAGTTAAACAAGATAAAATACTCGCCGAGCTTCGAGAGGCTAAACAGTCGTTGCAATCGGGGACGGAGAAAAAACATCTGAAGACAGAGCAATCGGGTTCAACAGTGTTGAGTACAACAACACCCCCAATTCACGAATTGGAAGCACACTCAACACCCAATCGAGGTTGGGCGAATCCGATTGAACCCCAATTCACGAATTGGAGTTGGGTTGTTGGTGGTGGTCTGGCAGTTGTTGGTGCCCTGTGCGTGTGGAAATACCCCCTATTACACCAATCCTTATCGAAAAAACAACCAGCCAGTGTTCCGAAGAAAGTTACGAAACACCAATCGCGATTGGATGCGCCCCATTTAAACATTGATCGCGACCCCTTTTATATGCAATAATTATAATGGCTGAACAAGATGGTAAAATGTTAGTGAATGCGCTTTATCACGCCGTGGTGATATCGGGTTTCAGTATCGGGTATGCTCGACTATCAAAGATGGCCCTAGGAGGGTCCGCTCCCAAATTGAACTTTAATGTGAGAGACATAGGGCTCGCGACCTTAGATGTAGCGGCCGCAGTTTGGACCCGAGATTATCTAGTTAAAGCTGGAATTCTACCCGTTAATATATGGAAATAAATGGCTTCAATCGCAGTAATAGTAGGTGGTGCGCTTGTAAACGCATTGGCGTTCAGCGGTAGCAACTTTATATTCTCTAAAATGAGAAGCTCGAACGTGGATGAGGAGCGCAGGCGTCACGATTTAGCTGTAGAACAACTCAATAGCGCAAAGGAAGCATGGTCGAAAAAACGAACCGCGAAAATCACGCCGCACAAACTTTTCAGAACGTTGAAGAAGCCAAACGCGAGTACGCGCTGGCATATCCACACAAAAGTCTCGATCCAATTGATCGCGAGCCCCAACTTTCAGATTTCTATGTACCGTCAGAGCCCCAAAATGATCGCGAGATCGCGTTCATCGTCGTGGGAATGGGTGTGGTGGGTCTCGTCGGCTACTATATTCAATCGAGATTTTAAATTAATTATTTTAAATAAAAAAAATTATAAATATATATATATATATATAGAGCGATGTCAGTTGACGAACTTTATTTTGCTATGATTGATGTAGGCTACACTGCCCTTAAACACCGCATAGCTGGCGCAGGGGGTATGATTCGTCTGGCCCGAGATTCTCTCGAGACGTGGCGCGAGGACGAAAAAGCGCCACACTTTTCGCAAAGCGGATGTTATATTCCTCCACCAATCCTGGGGGATTGGATTTTCCCAAGTTCCTTCAGAACTTAACCCCCAATCGCGATTGTACTTCCAACAAAGGTTTATTATTATCGACGCAGTTACCGGACGATCTGGCGAGGGCATGTTGGAGATTGTCCGATATATTAGAATACATCGCATACGATGAACACGCGCAAACTTAATACCAAACTATCGGTTCGCCTAACGCGCAAGCTAGCGAACACGTACTATAGCCCCCGCGGGTACTGGAAGGGACTCGAGGGCATCAAGAACCTCGCGGCGGCGACCAAGGTTTCAGAATACGCTGTCAAGGAATGGCTCAAGAAGCAGGCCATCTGGCAGATCTATTTACCCGCGCCTCACAATATTCCGCGCCCGAAATTCGACGTGCCGGTGCCGAACCAAGTTCACCAAGCGGATCTCCTGTTTCTCCCTCACGATCGCGTCGGTCGCAAGACGTACAAGTACGCACTGACAATCGTTGACGTAGCGAGTCGTTATAAGTCCTCTCAAATGGCCGAATCTTCTCCAGGTCGATCCCGGCCGCGAGTTCATGGGCGCGGTCTCTCATCTATTGTCTAAGCACGACGTTTCTGTCAGACGCGGTCGCATCAACATCCACCGAGACCAGGAAATCGTGGAGCGGTTCAATCGAACCCTGGCTGAGAGACTGTTCGGACACCAATACGCCAAAGAACTTGTAGACCCTCATTCACGATCGACCGAGTGGGTGGCCAGACTGCCCGCCGTGGTCTCCGCACTGAACGGAGTGGTGACCAGATTGATAGGTAAGAAGCCTGTAGATGCTATCAAGTTTAAAAGGGTGACGAGCAAGCCCTCTGCCGTCTCGCGCGGGCGACCCGTTGGTTTAGAGGAGCAACGGCTTCCATCGGATATTGACGTCCGGTACCTCTATCAACCGGGAGAGCTCGAAGGTGGCAGCTGCCGCGCGACTGATCCCGTGTGGTCTCTCAATGTATATCATCTAGATCGATCTATTACCAAACCCGATGAGCCCGTGCTCTACTATTTGGATGATGGGCCATCTAGAGGGTTTGTTCGCGAAGAACTTCTTATGGTGCCTTCTGACACCCAGCTACCCCCGGATCGTCAGAGTCTTTAGATTGCTAATTTTCTTAATTTTTTTTAAATTATTAATTAAATAAATCATTAGAGAGGTTCTGTATGTATTCCGTCTGGTAACACGCGTCTTTTATCGTAGTATGCCGAGAGTCCTAATTTTTGTTGACAGTACGTTTTCATAACGCTGTCTTTCATTTTAAATCCTCTATTTTGTGCTACATCTATAATGTGTTTTCCATCTTCTGTAGTTTCACTTAGTACTCGTTTATATCTATCCCAATTTAAATTGTTAGTTCTCTTGGACATTCCTTTCGCAGAGTTTTTATTAATAGAATTAAATTTTTCTACAAAATAACACTTACTAGATAACGCTATCGCCCTATCTCCGCTAAATTCCATTTTGAAAAGTCCGGGCTCTCTTTCGCTCCATTTATCCCAAGCCAACCATTTCTTTTTTTCTTTTTCAAACCCGTCTAGTAAGTTAGGTCTAATCAATTCCTCTATTGTTTGTCCACTAACTCCTATATACATACTATCTGTATCCATCTGTATTAATTCAAAGTCTTCTCTTTTTACGTATTTGTCTAGAAATTCGTAGTAAAATTCCAACATTCTCAATTTAGCTAGTTGATAAACCGCTATTCCAAAATGGAATGGTCTCTTTACCGCACACCTGGGTTTTCTTGAAGATATTTCGTACGCATCTCCTATCTCTTCCAAATCGTCAAAGAATGCAGATCTTAATGCTTTGTCAACACAGGTTTCGTTTTGTGTATATGTGGTATTTAAATGTCTCTCCGTTGCCTCTATCATTTTTCCACAACACGAGTTTCCTAATAATTTCATTATGTCGGCTACTGGTTTCTTATTTGGTTCTACATCACCTGTTCGTCTTGCGGCTGTAATTTCTTTTGCGAACCATTGGAATGGTTTTCCACTAATATAATCTATAACACGATGAACTCCAGTTATTTCTAGGCCGTGTTTTAAATACCATTTCAACAGTGGCGCGTACAGCAATACTTTAGTGGCGGTCATAGATCCCACCAATATTTTTCCATCTCCTCTTGTTACGCCAGTATCTTTTAAATATTTTAACATGTGTGTGGGAACTTCATCAATCTCTACGTCTCTGTTTATAAATATTGGGGACATTTGCAGAAACTTATCTTTTAAGTTGTGTGGAACTTCTATATCCACCTCCACAAACCCAAACCAGTCTCCAGATAAAACTCTTTTACAAAACTTTTTAATAAATTTAGGGTTATGTGGGGTATCTATATGGTGTATAGTTTCTCTCTCACAAGGCATCTCTTTATTTAACGTAGATAAATATAACGCGTTTGCATCGTACCCCAAAACAGCCTTGCAAGGTTTGGAACCCACTCTAATATTTGAAACACCAGCTTCTGCATATCGTGTAAATACTATTGATAGACCGCCAACTAGAGCGTCCTTCATCATTTCGTATGTTTCTTCTTTTGGTGCATATACAGCATCCTCCGGTATAATCGTCTTTGAAGATTTTTGTTCTTTAATAGTTTCTCTCAATAAATATTGTATAGCTACTCCAGGTAGTGTTACCGCATCTTTGAAAATATCCACACCTATGTGTTTTTTATAAAATTCACACATTTTTCCCACCGCTTCTAGGAACGGTGCTACATCTAAATCGTTATAATATTTCAACCAATCTCTGAAAGTTTTCATATTATTTTCTTCGAAAATTCTACGACATTTACTTAATTCTGTTTCATCTATTAACATTTTCCCAGATAGTTTGGAATACCAATTCTCTATATCCGGTAGTCCTGGGTAATCCAGTTTGTCTGGAGAATCGAACCACTCATAAGGAAAGAAAGATTTCTGTCCTTTGCATTCGTAGGCTTTTATCCAACTATCGTAACTTACACCGGGTCCTAGATAAAGTATTACATCAAGAAATCTAAACTCTGGAGTAAATAGAAATAGTTTGTTGCGTTTGCACGTTTTCCGACCATTACTTTTCTTTCTTGTGTTGATGCCAGTTCGCCTACTAGGTATTTCTTTATTAAGTTTATATCGTACTTACTGCTGTTAAAACCTATAACCGGTACTTGCTCTATCCACTGTTGGCGATTTGGTTTTTACGTAAATGTTCTGTATTAAACCCATATCTTGACCACACTTCTTCTCTTATAGCTTTTCCCCTGACTTTCAAATCTTCTACGAATTTGTCTATAAGTTTTGCGGGATCTTTATCACAAATATGAGTTACTGTTCCTGAGAAATTATCTCCTATACTAACGCTTACCGGAACGTGCTCGGCTTCGTACTCTAGATTATTATCGAGAGTTTCAAATTCTGGGTTGAGATATACCTCAAAATCGTATACTATCTGATATGGATAAAGAGTAGTGTCGCAACCGATCTTTATGTTTTTTCCCGTTCTTTGAAATTCGCATTCCCATATAACTACTAGGTTGAATTCTTTGCTTCTTCTAATAAATGTATCTCTTCTCATAGTGGATGCGCGTTCTTCTTTTCTATGCTTTGCATGAATCTCACACCCGTGCCAGTAACAGCCGTGATATTGATATACGGTATTGGTTTCCGTACAGTATCCATCTACTGGTGCTCCTAAAACCCATCTTTCACCCCCGTGTCCACACTGTTCGTGGTGAATGTGAATTCCCTCCCGCTTTTCCACAGAGTACATCCAATCGATCGCCCCATAACTGTTAGAACTTTTTGGGTAGAACGCTTTCTCGAACGACGAACGCGGGCGCTCTAAATAATTACCATCACATATTACTTTTGTCTCACCTTTCATACATGTTGGTCCGTGTCTCTTCATATTACTCGCTTTCGTGAATTTCTGCTTGCAATTATCGCAGGCTTAAATTTTAGATAGGTTTTTAATTTTAGGTTTTTTTTATCAGAAATGCGTGATTATTAAACAGTCCTATTGTCATTGGTTTATTACCTATTGCCTTATAGTGTGCTGGTACCTTTTTCAACCACCATACGTTACATTCGGTGGGTTGTATATTTCTATACCGATTTTAAAAAAACTCTTCAACCTTTTTCAGATACTGGAAATGAAACCACATTACTACCAAAATATTGCTTACTAAGTTCTTTCGCCTTTTCTGTACATCTGTCGGGTCTTTTATCTGTCATATGCATAGCTAGACACCTGAACAGACAAAGGTCGTCATTATACTTATCTAAAGAATACATACCTTTTTTATTCTTCAGCCATTCTGGAAGTTCTCCTCCTGCTGCTTCTTTGGATTGTAGTCCCAAATATATTCCCCTACTGCCCTGTATTCCACTTCCACTTCCACTTTGTATTCGGTCTGTCTATTTTATCGGACATTATTCGTGTTTGCTCCTTATCTAACAGCCATTTTTTAACGGTTTTCATTGATGATAGTGGTTCGCTACCGAGATTTTTGTGCATTATTATGGTTACAGGTTTTCCATTTTTAGTTTCCTCCATATGTTCTAGCTTGTAAGAATATGAATATCTCAAATAAAAATTGGTTGTTATATAAGGAGCGAGTTTATCGGACATGCGTTCAAACCCGTTAATGTCAATGTTTTTACGAAAGGATAATGTAACTACCCGTCTTCCATTTTCTACCTTTTCCAATGTTTCATCGTGAGCCCCAATATTTCTTCACCTTTTTCCACTATCGCGCGAACTATAGATCTTTTCTTATTATTTGATATTTGGTCACCTGTGTGTTTAATTTGAGACAAATTATTGGTGCTTGAAGGTTTTATTACACTAGCCCTTAACTCCGCAATACTTTCTTTTTTTTTTGAATTCTGTTACCAACTTCCTCCGCTTTGGATATATCATTAAATGCCCCTCTTTTATAGGCGCGGGTAAACCGCTTCATAAACACCGTATTCTTTGTGGCGTTTATCAGCTTTGTCAACCCCCTAACTCTCAACCGTTTACTATAAGTAATCCCTAGAGATTCGGCTTCTATTCTCAAACTTTCTATTTCTGCTCTAGTTTCTGGCGTTATCATATTTTCTGTATATACTTTTGAATATATACTTTTGTATAACCTATACAATTTATCTGTTCAATTGGACGTGAAAAATTTACATCATGTTTTTTTCACATCCAATTGAACAGATAAATTTCATAGGTTATATACATATATAATGGAGTGTGTGACTTGTTTTAAGACGTTTACGTGTAAAGACTATCTACGAAAACATCTAGCGAGACGTAGAAAGTTTCCTCGTGTCCCCCACAATTTCAATGCCCCAGATGCCCTTGTAAATTCGTTAGTGCCCAAACTCTTTGTAGACATAAGCAACTACGCTGTCAGGTGGCTAAAGGTGAACGTGGTAGACTAGAGCTGGTAGAATTAGTTGCTGATCTGCGAAATAAATTAGCTATATCGGAGGAGAAAAATGAGGTGTTGGAATATAAACTATTGTACTTGCATTAATGATTTCGACTTTTTTCAAAATTCAATTACCAATATAATTGGGACTACAATACCACCACCAACTTTTGGTTGGAGGTGGTATCATTTTGACTCCCTCTTTTCAAAAATTATTTTCTCCAAAAATTCATAAATTTGCTGTCGGGAGACAATTTTCCTCGTTAACCAATTTTTTGCTTTTCGGGGGTGATGGGGGTATTGTAGAGGGTTAGAAATGATATCACGGTAGGTGGTATCATTTTGACTCCCTTACTACTACTAAACTTGTTTGAGATCCTCTATATATGGCATGACCCCACCCATTTTTTATCCCGGGGTCATCATTTTAACAAATCTGAAAGGGGATTGACTGTTGATCATTCCTGCCAAGTTTCATCGAAATCGGTCAGATAGTTCGTGAGAAGCATATATTTTCAGAATTTGACCTAATTTTCTATTGCGGCTATCTTGGATTATGTGAAGAACTCCATTTTAACTAATATGAAAAGGCTTCACCCACTGACCATAACTGTTACTTTGACAAGCGGTTCACAAAAAGAAGATGTTTGAAATCTATGATAAAAGGATGACCTATCGACAATAGCGGTCATCTTGGATAACATAATCATCCAATGTCGAGAAAAAATGCTCCAGAGTGATTGATATCAGAAGCATGCAAAGCATTTTTTTTCTCAGTCATATATAACCTTTTCAGCTGCATTAAATCCAATATGGCCGCAGTGAAAATCAGTTATATATTATGTAAATTCCAGTCTATAGGCTAGCATATCAAATCACAAAATCACAAAATCATAAATAGCTCCCTTAATAAATCAATTATTACTTTGTTTCAGTGTATACACATATGTTTGCATAGCCGAGGAACCTATCTAAAATAGCTCATACAATCATTTTAACGGAAATAACTCCAATATGCGCGCCGTACGTACGGGATTAAACCTTGAAATTGACATAATTTAGAAAATGTTGCATCTGTTAATTTAGTTTTGGTGACAATTTGTAAGTACACAACAACTGGAAAGACGTATAGTGCAGTGCCCTCCCTGTTTGCCATATATGCCAATTCCAACTGTAATATATACGATATGGCCTCCGGACATGAATGTTTTAACATAATGAAATATTAGTATCCTGGTAAGTGTTGGAAATAGAAACGTTGCGGTGGTGACAATTCATCAGGTCACATATGTTCTTTCTACACCCAGGTGTTCATAAGCAAGATATTATATAATAATAATAAAGTAATACATTTGCAGGCTGGCAATTAACTTTCAGCCTAATCTAACATGCATAGTCGCCATAAATTAGGAAATAAACATTAAAATTCAACCGTTCAGAAAACATTTAGTTTTGACGAACTTAATCTTGTTTCCCATATCAAACCAGTAACTATAGCCATATAAACCCTACTAACAGTATTAATTTCAAGTAGGCACACCGAAATAATTTAAAATCGTCATAACCTAGTAAGATAGAAACTTCCTGTCTGTGTAAAGAATGCATTGTTTTCGCTCAGATTATGTTTCGGCTTGGTAAACATATCCACATGAAGCCACGACTGGAGACAAATACGTTCAATAAATCCACACTGACCGCCATTAACCGGCCAATGGCGTGGACTATTGACATTGCCCTGTATAAATATTATTTCCATATAGGAACATGTATCAACAAAAATCGAAACATACATGCATTACTAATGCATTAATAATTCATCTTTACAGCTGTGGAAAGCTACTTATTGGCAGGGTAAATATTAAAAGATAAATATTAAAATTAATAACAAATGTACCTGTCAATATCGTCACCTGTTGGCGAATGTGTTTTATTTTGTCCATGAAATACATCTATATTGACGCATAGCAAATTCATTGGTCCCAACAACACAATTCCCGTCTCAAAACAACATTTATGTTGCTACATAGTCTATTAATTAGTCAAGTAGTCACTGAAATTACGTATGAAGCCAAGCAAAGCGTTTATCATTTTGCAATGTGTTTCTTTATACCTGTATTTATTTGTCCGTGAAAAATGCATTTTCCTGATCATATGTACATTCATTGCTCTACGAAATGATATATCACCACACATGCCTATCAGATCATCCAGCATGTTTCATTGTTCATGAAAAGAAACTTCATATAGACAGCCACATCTTCATTTGTACATAAATTAATTCCTGTGATGACAACATATGAATTCTATCATGTATTCAGTGCATTTGTCTGTGAAATAATATGCAATGCATATTTGTGAAGATGTCATTTCCACAAAATGTGGCCATGCAGCTTGTTTCGGATCGCTGAAAAAGTATCAACTCGCCCGACAGTATGTGTTTCAGACACCAAAGAATGTGTAATGTTATTACAGAAATGCGTTAAATGGCAGTACATATCGCTATATTAAGGTTTTAATCGACACGGTCGTAGCGATGTATCGATCAGACAATACTATGAGATACGTGGTCATATGTGTGGTCATATGTGTGGTTTCATTGACCAAGGAAAGAATTGTGCGACACAATATGTGTGTCACAGAGACCGGGGAACATGATGATCGATCATAGAAATATGTTATATTGACGAATTAACATGTTTAGTAATCACATTAACGGTTTTCAGTGACTGAAAAACATGTCGTATAGTCATCTGAACACGACGTAGTGACCAATAAACCAGACAACTTATATGTCATGAGGTGAGAAATGTATAAAAACTGTATACGGTACCACGGCCATATGTATATATTTCATAGGTTGAGACCTGTTCTGTGTGGTCAAACATATACTAGTAAATTGCCAAAAATAATAGAACAGGGAAATCATTTTCCCATGGAAGCCATCTTTTCTCTTGTTGGTGTTAAACATTCAACATAACGAAATGAAGCTTTCAAATTTACAAGATATACATGTAAATGTCAGATAAACACATTGACACGGTAAAATAAGCAATTTCTGCATGTGCATGTTCTTTATTAATAATGTATTGATAGATTGATAGTTTTATATCACTAACATATCAAACACGCCGGATAACAGATTGCAAAAACCACTCTTTCATATGTTACGTTAAAGAGATGGGGTTAAATTGCTACCCTCACAAGAGGTAAGGAGCGGGGTGGCAATTTTGTTTCTAGGTGGTGCCCAGTTTGCTGAAAATCATACCAGTTTTCAAGCTTCATGATTTTGAGTTTGAAATTCGAGTACATGCACATGCTCATTTATTTAATCATGGCCTGATGATGATTGTTTGGCAGTCTGGGGTAATGTACATGTGCGTGTGTTCCAGGAGTGGAACGTGGTGACAGAGTACCTCGTTGCTATGCAGGACGTTAACGACCTTCGTATGGCTATTGCCCAGGTAACGTACAGGCCACAAACACTCGTATAACTACACGTATATGAGACACGCCATATGATTTGTACGTAAGAACATGTGCGATGATTGTTCATGAAATATATTTACAGAAACTGTGATATTTTATGCAAATGATGTCGAAAGATGATGAAATTTTCATATCAAATGTGATAAAAATGTGTTGACTTTCGACGTCATTTCGGAAAATATCGTAAATTTTGTAAGTATTTTTCATGAGATATTGCAAACAATTGTAAAAAAATCAAATATCTTCTCTCATATATTGTGTCCAATCCAAGGTTGGTTTTCAACAATTGCAACGCTGTGACAGCCTAATAGTGTTTCACATTGCTTGCTGTAGGTTTAATATATGGTTTGTTCGCCGACTGGTGAACAGCATATACCCTGATTAGTCTGGGTCTACTCTGGACACAAAGGAATTTTCCAATAGTGGCCCACATGAGACCCGCCATGTGATTTTGTATCTAAGAACATGTGCGATATCTCATAAAAAACATCTACAAAATTTACGATATTCTCCGTAAATTACGTCTTCATGGGAAATGCGGAATTTTATTTTATTTTCGATGTCATTTACAAAAAAATATCACAGTTCCTGTAAATATATTTCATGAATAATCGGACATACTCTTAGGTACAAACTCACATGGCGTGTCTCATAAGTACACAGGATCGCATTAAAAACGTTGGCTGTAATTTAAGTCGTCAGTTGGCAGATCCACAGAGCTCCAGATATGGTGTGTATTGTCGTATTTTACACACTTATTTTAGCTGAATACGCATTGATTATCAACAGTGGGAGTACAAAATACTCACAGCAGTGTGAAAATACACATTGATTTTCAAAATGAGTAGTGGAAATATTGTAATAAAGTTGAAAATATACTTAGTTGAGCTGCAAAAGGCAGCTCAACTACGGTAAGTAAAATTTCAACTGTATTTTGCAGCTCAACTAAGTAAATTTCGACTGTATTACTGTATAAATAAGTGAATATGGTAGTTATAATACACTCAACTAAGTGAATGTTTAAATTTGCTTTATGTTTTGATCATTTGGTCATTATTTAATGATGAAGAAAATCAATAAGCCATTTGTAAAAATAAAATACGCATTTAATTTGAAATCAGGTGGTGCAATACTCTGTAGACACAAAGCTTATCGGGAGCTCTGGATCCATATTTCATGACTGGATCAGATTCTTCATTGGCCACAAATGCATTAAAGGTGCCCACTCAGTAGGCAAGAAATCTTATTTATAGGAATTAATTAAGTGTATAATTGTGTCACTATTCCACCAGTTCTAAAAATTACGAGTTCCCGCTGTACAGATAACATTTTAAGGAAACACGAGTATCGCCCCTGATATCAATGTGGAAATTTATGTCTGATATAAAATGTATAATAATTCCAATCAGTACGTGGGGTAATGGTGAATTAATGTTTATTTTGCCAGAAAATGTCTCAGCTGATGTCTCTGATATAAATAACATTTTGTGTCTACTGAGTGGGCATGTACCTTTAAGCCCTATTTCTTCAACAAATAAATGTCAATTAACAAATCTGCCAACTGAACACTTTATTCACAACTTCAATCACAACTACATGTACAATAATGTAACATAGAAAACTGCTTCAGACCCACCCACCCCCTCACATCTCGGAGCCGTTTCACTAAACTGTGTACATCTAAAATGTTTGTAAGTGCAACATTATGATAGTCTGTACATTTCACATTAGCAAACTTTTGTATGTAAAAAATTATTGGATTTACATTTATTGAGCATATGCAGCCTATGCTGAATAAATGTAAATCCATCAATTGAAATTTCCAGACGATCTTAAATTGGCACTTACGAACATTTTAGTTGTACAAAGTTTAGTGAAACGAACACCTGATGTCTGCATGAATAAAGACGGTTATTGTGTACCCTGCAATAACCTGACATAATTCATCTTAACAGTTTGACCAAAACCATAATAATGGCCATGTATTTTAAGAAATCAAGTGCTTACACTAAATTTAAAGCTGGGGTACCACATGCCAGGTTATAATATAGGGAGACAGATAGTTTTGTATATTCTGAAGATACATTTTCTGGCCAAAAAAACATTCATTCACCATTACCCCACGTATTGATTGGCATTATTATACATTTTATATCAGATGTAAATTTCCACACTGATATCAGGGGCGATAACAGTGTTTCCTTAAAATGTTAAAGGACATTTATTCCCTGTATTTATTTTTCGATGTGCATGATCATACTTTATAATCTGTCGAAAATATTATTTTTTCAGGTGATGCATTTAATTAGTATAAATAATTAAGAAAATATCATGCCTCATTTGCATATGAAAATAGCCTGATACCACCGCGAGTCATTATATCAGTAAACTAAATATTACTAAATGATTCTATCTGCATAGCGGGCACTTGTAATTTTTGGAATTGGTGAAATAGTGACACAAATATACTCTTATTTAATTGCTATAAAGAACATTCTGTGCCTACTGAGTGGGCATGTACCTTTAAGTCTAAATTCACGACCAACTATACAGGGTTGGCCAAAAAAACACTTGCACACTTTTTGTAACTCACATATCTGTTGACATACTGTTTGAATCTTAATCAATTTTGGCATATTCATTGGTGAATGTCTATGCCATTTAAATGATACAAATACTGCTTGTGTACGTACATTTGTATTTTGATGTTATAATAATTATGACGCAACTATGTACTTGGGGCTTATGGATTTTTTCGACCAGTGTAGATCCAGATCAGCCTGTGCATCTGCAGTCTGATCATGATCTGCACTGTTCGCCATTCCCTCAATGAAACACCGTAATGTTTCTAACAATGTATATCATTATCGGGCTACAGGAGTGTGATATATTATCAGGAGCTACATTGTCCATTTCTCCAGTCACAGCCGCACATATAAAACTAGAGATTATGTTTGTGAAACAACCCCTGGCATACTAGACCATACAAAATAAACAAGGAAAAGCCACAAAACAAAATGGCTAAGTGTTTCTGCGACATTTCGAAGGTGACAAAGGTCAAGATCGTGTTAATGGTGGCACGAGTCTGTGAAAAATGTTCAGGTGATTCAAGTGTCCAAGTATCGAAGCAATCCTTCGCGTAATATTGAAGACTTTACATGTTGGAGAAACTCTTACAAACTTGTTTTATGTAAATGTACACAAACCGACGTACGGACGGATGCAGGGATTCCGCTGGCGATCGCCACTTTCGCAATTGGCGATAAAAATAAACAATTGGCGGTAAAAAATTACAATTTTCGAAAAAAAAAATCCTTTTTTTTTTTTTTCGAAATTTTAATTTTTTATCGCCAATTGTTTATTTTTATCCTATTGATTATACATTTTTTATTTTTTTTGAAGTGGCGATTTTTTTATTTTCCCCAGCGGAATCCCTGCGGTTGTACGGAAACTTAAGAGCAATGCAATATGCCCCCCTTGCTATTGCTATGTTTAATGTTTAATGTGTTTAATGTGTTTCCCTCCAGGGTATCCAACTGATAGCGGCGGTCAGCGTGATGATTGGCTACAAGAAACTGGCTACTGAGCTGGCACTCGCCTCCCTGAAACGCAAGAAGATGTTGGACGAGGGGGCCGGCAAGTCTACCAAGAATAAATTTGTCCAACTGTTTTTATGGCTTGTCTGGCATCCGAGTGAAAGGTGATCCTCTCCCGACCTATTCTCTCCATTGGCCGAGTGATAAGGTGTAGTGAGGGTGCCTGACACCGGATCACAACGCTGACTTTCAATGCTGAAAGTTTTTATTGTAATTTTGTTCTTTCGGACGAGACTAGAAACCGAGGTCCCATCACTAAATTACATTAGCTGGTGCTGTGACATTAATCCCATTAACTTATCTATTGTAATTTAGTGCGGAATGAACAGTGCACCCCTCGTACTGGTGTATTTCCATCTGTGTATGGTCTTGCTGGTGAATGTATGTAAAACCAAAGTCAATCAATATAATACCCTAAATATGTGGTGTTGCCCAGGAACTTTGGTTAACCCTTTTACCCCTAAGTAACTGGAATGGATTTTGACATGTTAATTTTTGCAACCAATCCAACCGTCACAAAATGGTTTTCAGACGAGTCCATTTATGAAATGGGTTTTTTTTTGTTCTTAAAAATATGAAAATTACTTTAAAAAAAAGTGCAGATCCTGATGAGACGGTTCATTACGAGCCGGCTCATCTGGATCTGCACTGTTTGCATAAACCGCTATAGCAGGCTATCGGGTTCAAAGGGTTAATTGAGGACACTGGTAAATGGAGTGTCAAATATTGACACACACCTATACCGGTAAAAACTAACAAGAGGGCCATGATGGCCCTAATTCGCTCACCTGACTCCATGAACACCAGACGAGAATATGACATTCAGTTCAAATGTGTTTTAAAAAAATTGTGCTATTTTTAGATGGCGGTCATCTTGGATTAAGCGATGACTCTCATTTTACCAAATCTGGAAATGCTTCACCCAATGATCTTAACTTACTATGAAGTTTGGCCAGCATCGGCCAGCATCGGCCATGTGCAGTTCCTGAGAAAAAGACGTTCAAAATCTTGAATAAATGGATCTTTTGGCGGCCATCATGGATGACATAATCATCCGATTCCGACAAATATTGCACCAGAGCAATCGCCTCATCGATACCTTCAATTTGATATATGACATGAGCATATTCGGTCAAAAATAAAATTTCACCCCACGGGCCACGCCCATTTTTTACCTCGGGGGTCACGATTTTAACACCTTTGAAAGAGCATTCAACATCGATCATTCCTACACAAGTTTCGTCGAAATCCAGCTGGCGGTTCATGAGAAGAATTTTTTTTCAGAATTTGTGCTATTTTTAGACGGCTGCCATCTTGGATTAGCGACGACCTCCGTTTTAACAAATCTGAAAAGGCTTCACCCATGGACCATAACTGTGAAGTTTGGCCACCATGGGCCAAACGGTTCGTGTGAAGAAGAATTTTGAAATCTCTAATAAAAGAACAACCTTTTGACCTTTCGGCGGCCATCTTGGATGACATGACCATCAAATTTCGACATGACCATCCAATTTCGACAAAAGATGTACCAGAGTGATCGCCTCTTTGATACCTTCGATTTGATATAGACATGACCATATTCGGTCAAAAATAAAATTCTACCCTCGGGCCACGCCCATTTTTGACCCCGGGATCACCATTTTAACAACTTTGAAAGAGCATTGTACATCGATCATTCTTACCAAGTTTCGTCGAAATCCGGCCGGCGGTTCATGGGAAGAAGATTTTTTAAGAATTTATGCTATTTTTAGACGGCGGCCATCTTGCTTTAGCGATGACCTCCATTTTAACAAATCTGAAAAGGCTTCACCCATGGACCATAACTTTTAAGTTTGGCTACCATGGGCCAAGCGGTTCATGTGAAGAAGAATTTTGAAATCTCTGATAAAAGAACAACCTTTTGACCTTTCGGTGGCCATCTTGGATGGCATAACCATCCAATTTCGAAAATAAATGCACCAGAGTGATCACCTAGTTGATACCTTCGATTTGATATATAACATGACCATATTCGGTCAAAAATAAAATTTGACACCAATTTGACCCCACGGGCCACGCCTATTTTTGATCCCGGGGTCAGCATTTTAACATCTTTGAAAGAGCATTGTACATCGATCATTCCTACCAAGATTCGTCAAAATCCGGCTAGCGGTTCATGAGAAGAAGATTTTTTAAGAATTTATGCTATTTTTAAACGGCGGCCATCTTGGATTAGCAATGACCTCCATTTTAACAAATCTGAAAAGGCTTCACCCATGGACCATAACTTTTAAGTTTGGCTACCATGGGCCAAGCGGATCATGTGAAGAAGAATTTTGAAATCTCTAATAAAAGAACGACCTTTTGACATTTCGGCGGCCATCTTGGATGACATAACCATCCGATTTCGACAAAAAAATGCACCAGAGTGATCGCCTCGTTGATACCTTCGATTTGATATATGACATGACCATATTCGGTCAAAAATAAAATTTGACCCCAATTTGACCCCACGGGCCACGCCCATTTTTGACCCCGGGGTCACCATTTTAACAACTTTGAAAGAGCATTGAATATCGATCATTCCTACCAAGTTTTGTCGAAATCCAGTTGGTGGTTCTTGAGAAGAAGATTTTTGAAGAATTTGTGCTATTTTTAGACGGCGGCCATCTTGGATTACGTAATGACGTCATTTTAACAATTTTGTAATCCCCCTCCCTAAGGACCATGACCATGAAGTTTGGTGACTATAGGCCCAATGGTTACCGAGGAGAAGACGTTTGAAAATGTTCACGGACGACGACGACGACGGACGACGACGACGACGACGGACGACGGACGACGACGGACACATTGCGGTAACAATAGCTCACATGAGCTTCGCTCAGGTGAGCTAATAATTATCAGTGATATTTACTGAAACATTTACACACTTCAGAAATTATTCAGGCATGAAACCTTTCCTCTTTTATGAGCAATCAGACATTTGTTTACCCCCGATAGGCAAGAGGGGACATAACGTTAGCCATGTGCGTGTGTACGTGCGTTAGTAACACCTTTAATTTGTGTCGCACCCGCTTGCAGACAGCGCGATATAGTCGGCACATTGGAGTATGTACGTC
This sequence comes from Conchocele bisecta, assembly GCA_029237695.1. Classification (NCBI taxonomy): domain Eukaryota; kingdom Metazoa; phylum Mollusca; class Bivalvia; order Lucinida; family Thyasiridae; genus Conchocele; species Conchocele bisecta. The sequence goes on along the minus strand of CM055267.1, from coordinate 15,215,297 downwards.
CGCTATACTGGAGTCGGGTTATCCGTCCGCCTGTCTGGACATGCGTCCGTTCGTCACTAAACATAACATCTGAGAAATTGGTTATAACTTTTATTGCCTTCATAGAAAATTCTTAATATTTCACACATGCATTCGTCTTAAGGCTCTACTATCGTGCTGTGACAAATACTTGACCGTCCGATCCCCGCTGATCCCGAGGTCAAGGTCACATACTTTGTCTCTTTACAAAACTTATCATCGGAGAAATCGGTTATAACTGCATAGAAAATTCTTAATATGTCACACATGCATTGCCTTAAAGGCCCAACATTCGGTGCCCTGGTATCGAATTTAGTAGGAGGGGCATATCCAATTACTGATAGCGTCCCCAGCCTATCAGTTATACACTGGCTTTATAAATATAATACATAAACAGCAGCACATGTTTGTCGTCTGCTCCCAATGTAGAACAGTGAGGGGGCTGCTGGATAGCCAGTGTAGGTGTTTCTGTACTGACCAGTATCTAGATATATGGTGTGTAGGTTTGTTATCAAACGTTTGGTCCCATAAAACACACAAATAATACAGTGTATACCAATCCCTCTAATAGTATATGTATGTTTTATTTGTGCAGGAAAATGATTGAGAATTTACTAAAAGTGTTAAAACTTATATAGTATTTTGCTGCTTACTATTTCAAAGCAAAGAGTATGTTGATGCTATATATTAAATCCAAATTTGTCTAAGCCTTCCAAAGTTGTATTATCTATGTCTGTGTGAAGTAGTGTACTTATTTGTAGTATTTCTAAAATATCTGAAAATGTGTCCCTGAAGTGAAGCATGCATAACATTATCAAAAAGCCTGCCCAGCGCCATCTGGTGCCTTTTATATCCCAGTTGGGCCTTTAAGGGTCTACTATCATGTTGTGACAAATGCACGACCGTCCAACCCCAGCTGATCCTGAGGTCAAGGTGCTTACTCTCTTTACAAAACTTAACATCGGCGAAATCAGTTATAACTTCTATTTCCTTCGTAGAAAATTCTTAATATTTCACTCGAACATTCGTCTAAGGGTATACTTGTCACGACTCTGTGTGGTAGCGCGGTAATGGCGATGAATCAGTGACAGGTTAAAAATAAAGGAATTAATCAGTAATCATGGTAATGGGCTAAAATAGTAAAACAGATGCATTTCTACAATTTATTACATGAATGAAGGAATTAATGACTAAATATGATAAATATGCTAATTCCTTGTACAAATACTAACAATTACTTTTAATGGGATGAAACCTAAAATAATGGTGTATCAATACCTTAGAATTTCTTATTACCTAAATGATAAATGGTTAAAAGCTTACATTTCTATGCCAGAGTCTAAATTATAATACGAGTGTTCCCAGTTAATTTCAAAGTCTATTCTACCGTAGTCCATTCACGTGCTTTCTTTTATACTCCGTATTCTGCCGGACAGAAGCTGGCGGAATACGGGATAAAACTGCAGAAAACGACAGAATTCGGAATTCCACTGCGGGAATCCGAAACGGGATTCTGCAGAATTCTGCTAAATCTGGCGTAAAAATTACTAAATTCAATGACTTTAGTTCTGTTTTCACATGCATTATATAGAAAAGACATTAATGAAGGAAATTACCCTTGGCGAAACATATCTGAGCACAGAAAGTGTAAATATAATCTTTTGAAGTCGAGTGACAGTTGTCAAAATTAATAGCGTTCTGGCAGAATCGGGGGGTTAACCGGAAGCGAACTTTCAACTTCAGAACGAGGCTGCCCAGAAAATCCAACATTTTGACATGTGAAATGTATGTCAATAAAACGGCTATTAATCACTAACTGGTGGCTCAGAGATGTTGCGATCGGCGTGGCTAACAAGTATTAACTATGTTGATGATTATGGATAACATAAGGTGAGGTGACAGTTCATGAATTGCTGATATACTCTGTAATTACACTAACTTCGTACAAGTACCCCACTCACTATGATAACTGTAAAGGGCTGAAGAAAGCATTTTATACCTCAATTACTGGGGTCTAACATACTATCATGCTGTGACAAATCCACGACGGATCTTCTTCACATTTCACACACGCATTGCTCCAATGCTCCTCTACCGTTATGTAACAAATCCACGTTTGCACTGCCACACGCTAAGCCCAGGGTAAAGGTCACATACTTGGTGTTTGTGAAATCTTAACACTCGGGTAAATTGAAGAAAAAAAAACACATTAACATTGTAGCAGCTGATAACGATAAATCTATGACCACTACCTTTCATGTCAGGTCCACAGACTTGGACAAAATCTACATATTTAGGGGCACCTGGGGGCCGTTTCACTAAACTTCGTACAAATAAAATGTTTGTAAGTGCAAATTTAGAATCGTCTGGAAATTTCATTTAATGGATTTACATTTATTGAGCAATCGTTTACAAGGACAAATTGTTAATGTGACATTTACAGACTATCATAAGTTTGTACATTTTAGTCGTACGAAGTTTAGTGAAACGGCCCCCTGGGCCCACGCGAGGGGTATCCCTTACTGACAAATCTAGTTTGTATAAAATTTACAAGTAAGGCATCAATCGTAGTATATACAGAATTATACAAATGGGATTGGATTGAAAGCAATCTTATATAAATCCTCTCCCGTATACGATTTGTAACTAGTTACTGTTGCGATCACAGATCAGCATGCGCATACTACGGTTGTGACTGAAGCAATGGTGCTTAAAAACATTTGTGGCTGGTCTACCTCCTGATCTACTCGCATGCCTGCAACCTAATTAAAAACTTATGCACGCCACTTATGTTGTAGGCATAAGTTTGCGCTAGTTTAAAAAAAATTACATTTAAATGCACCATTTTACTTGTACAAATTGCATGGAGTTTGGGCTTTATACTGCTATTTACTATCATAGATTGTGATAAACAGGGGAGATAATTTGGTAATGGATTTATCTGAGACCCAGTTCTGTTAAATCTGTTTTCTGACCATTGTCTACCATACCACCTACATGTAGGTGTCCCTCTTAATTTGTCTACATTCCATTCTATGTACACACAAAATGATTGAGGTGTGGTGATATGAATACAAAAATGTCCATCATCGAGAGGGAATAAGTCCCATGTCTCCAGCCAAAGTCACATAATAGTGTCTGATCAGGGGGCCGTTTCACTAAACTTCGTATGACTAAAATGTTCGTAAGTGCAAAATTGCTTGTAAACAATTGATGGATTTACATGTATTGAGCATATGCAGCCTATGCTCAATAAATGTAATTACATCAATTGAAATTTCCAGACCATTATAAATTTGCACTTGCGAACATTTTAGTGGTACAAAGTTTAATGAAACGGCCCACAGAGCCTTCCATGTTTACCAGTCAATCACTATACTATAGTGTCGCTAGAACGACAAATATTCACTGGTGGAAAACATAAAAATCACCATGTCGGTCAGTGCCCAATTTGCAGGCTGTACATGTATGTGCATTGTTATGCGATGTAGGACATTATTACTTGTTACCGTATTGTTGTTGTATATAAACCTCAGGCGAGGATACAGGGGGAGGGGGGGTCCAGGGGGACCGGACCGGACCCCCGCCCCCCCCCCCCCCCCCCCCCCCCCCCCCCCCCCCCCCCCCCCCCCCCCCCCCCCCCCCCCTGCTCCCGGCCAAAAAAAACACGAAAATCTACAATACTCGAATAGTTGGATGACATTTTTCGTGGCCTAGGTGTCAGGAAATCGCATCTGCGGCGATCTGGCATCTAAACATTTCATGGGGGAGGAGGCCCCCAGACCCCCACCCCCTACTTTACGATTTCGCGCTCACAGAGGTCGGCTATGCCGAATTTTAATTACAGACACCCCCCCTGCAATTATTTCTGTATCCGCGCCTGAACCTTGTTGTTATTCTGTAGCCGATTTCACCAACATTGCAAAATATACTTATCTTGCTAATTACACTTTGAGGGAGAAATTTTCAATTTAAGGATAAATTTATTAATTTTTATTATACAAATAATGTAATAAATTCAGTATAATAATTCTGCATACCTTTAATCATGAAACAAATGCAGTCGTTAGTTGTATATGAAATAATGCATTTCGTGAAAAATAAATAATTACTCCCTGAAAGTACATTTTGCAGGATAAGTATACTTTGCAATTTTTATGAAATCGGCTACTGGTATATTTCTGCCTGTAATCATGTTCATGTTATTTATTGCAGCAAACAGCAATATAATGTAACAAATTCTAATACGAGTCAAACCTAAAGATATGACATTAAACCATGAATATTTACCATGGAATTTCAATTCTGACTTTGGCGAAAGCTAGCTGGATATAGGTGTGTATGTCTGTGAAATTTGTTGAGTTGTAAACAGTGTGTACTTGTGTCGAAGAAATAAACAGTGTGTACTTGTGTCGAAGAAATAAACAGAAGAAATAAACAGTGTGTACTTGTGTCGAAGAAATAAACAGTGTGTACTTGTCAATAATTCCAGCACAAAAATATTTACACAATTCCCTAACATTTGATTGGTCCGTTGCAAGTCTCCGTTCAAAATTTATATCCCAGTAAACTCCATGCCGAACTACTTTCCGTAACCGTCAGGTGCAGTTAAAATAATTCTTAAGAAAACGGAAAGTAAACACATTTTCTTGATGAATTTATTTCAAATGCTGGAATTATAAGGAATGAATGGCCTTTTTGTGGAATTTATCGAGGATATAAAATTGGAACAGTCGCAGGAATACTGGACGAGGCCTTCCGGCCTTCGTCCAGTATTCCCGCGACTTTTCCAAGTTTATACCCCGATAAATTCCACAAAAAGGCCATTCATTCCTATAGTGATTATGTTAATCAATGTTTTAATTTCCCACAGACAGACACACTTACCCCTCTGACTGGCTTGAACTGCACTGGTTGTTGAGTTACTGTCTGTTTCACGAAAGCTGCCGAAATTTTACGGCTATATAAACAATGCAAAAACAATATTTCTTTCGATAATACATGTATTAACTTTTATGAAAATTCAAGAATGAGCCTTCTTTTTATTTTGTAAAATTTGGTCAAATATGGATTTTATTGCGAAAAATGATTTCTCAATGGGAATTTAACATGGAGGAAAAGAGCTGGAGAACCTGGAGAAGTCGAAAAACGAAACATTTTGGAAATTGACTCTGATATATGTCTGGATAGCTTGGAAATAGTCGAGTCGTGGGACCCAAATGTGAGTCAACCTTGCAGTATGGTTCTACTAACGATTTTTGATTGATTTTTGTAGTTTAGTGTGTCAGTAATTGGAAACCGAATGATGCAACGTTGTCCTCATTGAGTAATTTCCAGAATGCAAGATGGCGTCCAAGATGGCGGCCAGAATAGGATAAAACTAAAAATCGAAGGATTGAGGCCAGTCATGGGAACAACATTTATATAATACAGACACATATGTTTGCAATACCATGTCTCAAGCTATGGACGATATGTTTCAAGATCGATGACTATGACAACAAAGACAAAAAAACACAAGGAAGAGGGACATAAACAAAAGAAACTTGATCAAGCAGACATAATGAAAATTAACAATGAGCTGAAATGGTATCCCCACCCACTAGAACAACCAGAATCAGTTATGTTCAATGTGGTAAATGGTCGAGTCGCTGATGAACCGTGATTGCACTGGCAATTGGAGAGTGTATAGTAGCAGAATTTAAGAAGACATTGCCCAGTGGCTTTTACAATACTACCCATTCCAAAGTCGTGACAATGGAAGCAATAAAGAAAGGGGTACGTGTAGCGGCTAGAACAGTGTATGACATGGAAAAGCTCTATGGACGATTACTTGTATTGTCACAGAAGCGTGATGTTTCACTAGAGAGCATGCTCAGCGTCGAGCTTGCACCGCTTCCACACGCTATATTTGACGATCATTGTTGAAATTATCATTACGCAAAGGCACCGATCACCAATTCTGCATACACTTGCAGTTTGGACACACGAAAGAAGTGCACCAGATGCGCAGGTTATAGACGGAAATGAAATTCTGTATCAAATGTCTTGGCCGAAGACCGGTACAGTCAAATTGCATAAGGGCCGTCGAAAAGGATCATCGTGTCATAGTGGTGTTGGACAGATACATAGAGGGGTCTATAAAGACACACAAGCGACTCGGGGGAACAGGATCAAGTGTCTGTCCCACTGTCAATCTCACTCTCGAGAAAACCTTATGGGCAGGGACACTATTATGAAAAGTACACACAACAAGTGGTCACTGATAAAAGTGTTTTGCACAGAGAAAACGTCTGGAAATCTGACTATGGTTGTGGAAGACTCCTGTACAAACACGAAGAAGCTGACTGCATCATCATAAGCTATGTCATGTCTCTTGTTCACCAGAAATATCAGCACATACAAGTAGTATCGGATGACACAGACGTGTTGGCATTGCTTGTGTTTTTCTGTTGGAAGTGGCAGTGCACTGCACACCTGTCGATGAAAAAGTCTGATGGAAGACTAATTGACATCAACGCCACCGCTACACAGCTTGGTCCCAAGTCAGCCCAACTGCTTGCTACACATGCACTGACTGGATGTGACACTGTTAGCTACCTGTTCGGCAAAGCAAAATTATCAGCTGTTACAGTCATGGTGAAAAATGATGTTGGTCTGGAGATACTTGGGGAACGCAAATGTGTGTATATCACAAGTGTCATATACATCGTTTGGAGTTTTTGTTTGATGAGAAAAGTTTTAAGTGAGAGAAGTAAAGCAACAAAACCTCCACACGGCAAATATTGAATCCGATACATACATTAGCCATTGAACATACAAATACAATAGATAACAAGATACCCAAACAAGACACTAACAAATTAGCGAGGAGACTTTAAAAAACGTGGCACAAACATGCACTCCGCGATCCATGATAATCTCCAGCCGAACATGGCTAGCACACTTACGATGATTAAGAAATGGTGGGGGGGGTGCACAATTAATACCCAAGAGGCAAACTGTGTTAATTGTCGAAATGATTTACAAACGTGCTCAAAACGCACAAATGATCGGAAAAAAATAATATCACAGGAAGAAAGCAATGGGTAAATAGAGGACAAGATACAACAAGAGTTGTCAGAAGACAACGAAGCTCGCCTGTTGGCAGCCTTCATTCAAACTTGTCACAGTTGTATAAAAAACATGAATATTATATAACTTGACCTTAGGATAAGGGGTGTGCGGTGGACCTTGACATTGAGGTCGGTGGTGGAATGTGGGTCGTGGATTTGATATAGCATGATATAGCATATTAAGATGAATCCATGTATGAAATATCAATGCGCTCCCTGAAAAGAGACGGAAAACAAAATTTAACCCAGCGTTAAGTTTATGAACACACTAAGTTGGTGATTTTCTACAGCATGATAGCTATTCACATGAGGAATGCATGTATAAATGTGCTAAGTTTGTGACCTTGGCCTTGGCGAAAGGGGTTGGGGGGGGGGGTGGGTCATGGATTTGATGTAGCACAATAGAGTATCATCAGATGAATGCATGTATGAAATATGAAGGTGTTTCCTGTAAAGAAACAGAAGTTATAAAAAGACATTTACTCCAACGTTAAGTTTATGATGTTGATCTTGGAGAAAGGGGTGGGGTGCGTCATGAATTTGCTGTAGCACAATAGAGGATCATCACATGAATGCATGTATGAAATATCAAAGCGTGAAAAGTGTAAAGAAACAGACGTTACACAACATTTACCCCAATGTAAAGTTTATGAACATGCTAAGTTTGTGACCTTGACCTTGGGGTAAGGGTTGGGTGGTGGGTTGTGGATTTTCTACAGCATGATAGAGGGTCATCTGAGGAATGTCTGTATGAAATATCAAGGCGTTCCATCAAAGGAAACAGTTGTTATCAGACATTTTACCCCAACGTTAAGTTTATGAATGTGCCATGTTTGTGACCTTGACCTGACGTAAGGGGTAGGCGGTGGGTCATGGATTTGCTATAGCACGATAGAGTATCATCAGATCAACGCGTGTATCAAGGCGTTCCATGTAAGGAAACAGATGTTATAAGACATTTACCCCAACGTTAAGTTTATGAATGTGCTAAGTTTGTGACCGTGACCTTGGGGAAAGGGGTGGGGGTTGGTCATGGATTTGCAATAGCACGCTATAGTATCATCAGATGAATGCATGTATGAAATATCAAGGTGTTCAAAGTGTAAAGAAACAGAAGTTACACAACATTTACCCCAACGGTAAGTTTATGAACATGCTAAGTCTTTTGGGTAAGGGTTGGGTGGTGGGTTGTGGATTTGCTACAGCATGATAGAGGGTCATCTCAGGAATGTATGAAATAGCAAGGCGTTCCATGAAAGGAAACAGACATTTACCCCAACGTCAAGTTTATGAATGTACTAAGTTTGTGACCTTGACCTTGGGGTAAGGGATGGCCGGTGTGTCATGGATTTGCTATTGCATGATATAGTATCATCAGATGAATGCATATTTGACATATCAAGGCGTTCCATGAAAGGAAACAGATGTTATAATACATTTACCCCAACGTTAAGTTTATGAATGTGCTAAGTTTGTGACCTTGACCTTGGGGTAAGGGATGGCCGCGGGGTCATGGAGTTGCTATAGCACGATAGAGTATCATCAGATGAATGCATTATGAAATATCAGGGTCATCTGAGGAATGCATGTATGAAATAACAAGGTGTTCTATGAAAGGAAACAAAAGTTATTATAAGACATTTACCCCAACTTAAGTTTATGAATGTGCCAAGTTTGTGACCTTGACCTTGGGGTAAGGGCTGGGTGGTGCGTCATGGATTTGCTACAGCATGATAGAGGGTCATCTGAGGAATGCATGTATGAAATAACAAGGTGTTCCATGAAAGGAAACAGAAGTTATAAGACATTTACACAACGTTAAGTTTATGAATGTGCCAAGTTTGTGACCTTGACCTTGGGGTAAGGGCTGGGTGGAGGGTCATGGATTTGCTACAGCATGATAGAGGGTCATCTGAGGAATGCATGTATGAAATAACAAAGTGTTCCATGAAAGGAAACAGAATTATAAGACATTTACCCAACGTTAAGTTTATGAATGTGCCAAGATTGTGACCTTGACCTTGGGGTAAGGGCTGGGTGGTGGGTCATGGATTTGCTACAGCATGATAGAGGGTCATCTGAGGAATGCATGTATGAAATAGCAAGGTGTTCCATGAAAGGAAACAGAAGTTATAAGACATTTACACAACGTTAAGTTTATGAATGTGCCAAGTTTGTGACCTTGACCTTGGGGTAAGGGCCGGGTGGAGGGTCATGGATTTGCTACAGCATGATAGAGGGTCATCTGAGGAATGCATGTATGAAATAACAAGGTGTTCCATGAAAGGAAACAGAATTATAAGACATTTACTCAACGTTAAGTTTATGAATGTGCCAAGTTTGTGACCTTGACCTTGGGGTAAGGGCTGGGTCGTGGGTCATGGATTTGCTACAGCATGATAGAGGGTCATCTGAGGAATGCATGTATGAAATAACAAGGTGTTCCATGAAAGGAAGCAGAAGTTATAAGACATTTACCCAACGTTAAGTTTGTGGACGACGCTGACGCTAACGCCGACTCCGACTCCGACGCCGACGCCGACGCCGACGACGCCGGCGACGCCGGGGGTTTGCCATAAGCTCTTATGCACTTCGTGCAGGCGAGCTAAAAAGGAGACCTATAAACCCAAAGAACAACCAATGCAATACATTATGACAAACACATTATATGTACACATCTGTGGTCGAGCAACTTCAGTGATGTGAATTACAAGACAGATTCAACTGATTATCAGCTAATTTTTATTATACTTGTTCATTTGTGGATGAAGCAATTGCCTTCTGTTGCTAGTGGTCAGTTTTTAGGTGAGGGTGGTGTGAGTTGTGATGTTAACATTATTTAATATGATATCGGCTTACAACTGATATTGAACTATATAATACAAGTGAATGTTAATACATGTATTAAAATGTGATATATATTATCATATGTTTCAAATTTTCACAGAATGTCGCCTTAAAATGATTGAAATATAAACTACTCTGTTTAAGATTTATACTTGAAGCATGTTGACGGCCATCTTGAATTGAGACAAACGACTAGAATAATATTTGCGCGCTGTTTTAATAGTTTTGTTTAATTGCGAACATAGTTCGACGAAATTCCGTAATCCATTTGCCTAGTTAAATGAATTTAAATTGTATCCAACTTTTGGCAGTCATCTTGTATTTTATCCGAATACCATACAAAGTTGAAATTTAATTTATTCTGATTTTGCTATGTTATCTGAAATCGAATCGCGAATATTTTCTTTGAAAATCAGCTTTTATTGACCAATATAAGATGTTATCCTATAGTGGCCGCCATCTTGGACGCCATCATGAATTCTGAAAATTGCTCAATGATGCCAGCGTGGCATCATTCAGTTTCCCATTACCACATCATGAACTAACAAAATCAATCAAAAAACGTTAGTACTACCATACTGCAAGGTTCACCCTAAATTCGACTCGACTAAATTGATGTAACTAAGAAAAAAAAGTTACATTTTTGAAAATCGCTCCACTATTTCTGAAATTAAAAAGATTTCCGCATGCTAAATCCCCATAGACATCACTCTATGAAGATGTCTATGGGGATTTAACATGTGGAAATAGTTTTTTTCGCAATAAAATCAACATTGGACCAACTTGCACGAAATAAAAACGCCCATTCTTAAATAAAATTTAATCTTATCGAAAAATATATGGTTTTCGCATTGTTTTTATAGCCTTAAAATCTGGGCAGGTTTCGTGAAACAGACCGTAGTTGTATCCACTCGCTGACAGGCAGGGGAGGAAATAGTGGTGGTCCATGTTTGTTAATACATTAGTAACACTTTCTGTTTTCACTCTATCTCTTTAAAGGGGCATATCAGGATTTTTTTTTAAAAAATAGTATTAAAAAATAAAAACGTATTTTCATCATGGCCCTGTGTGAAGTGGTTTAATTGAAGATATATGACCATACTAGGACCTCGGACATGTTTTTCAGGATATTTTGAAAATAAAATAACGACTGTGTTTTCATCATGGCCCTGTGTAAAGTGCTATAATTCAACTGGAGATATATGATGATACTAGGACAACAGAGTTGTTTCAATTTTCACCGATATCTACGGCAGCTTAAAAGGGACATGCGCAATTATTTTTCTATGTCGTTCCCACGACATAGCATCTCGTTCCCACGAGATAGCATCTCGTTACATACATCGGGTACATAAATTAATAACATCTTGGCTAAGTGAATTGTCAATACCTGTGTTAGCAGATAACATTACACCATTTGTCCGATTTTATCTTTTTTATAAAATAAAGCACTTTTGATATATAACGTATGAAATTGCATGGCTATATTGGCTGACAGGTTCATCGGTATGCATGACTAAGAAAAGCATTATTTGCAAAACCAAGAATGATAAAAAGAAAAATAGCTATTATAAACGATTTGATTGTTACTATAAGGTACTCTAGTTATATTGGAATACCAACTTGGAAGTGTGCTATATGTAGTGACACATGTGTGAGCGTACATGTATAAAGAACATGTTACTTTATTCACATGTAAAATATTGCTATAACAGTGTGCTCTCTATGGAGTTGGACTGAACTTAATTATATGACTTAATTATTAAACGATAATTGCTATAATTTATATTTGGCAGTCGTCTTGGACTTCTGCTATTGGAACACGTGTCTAATTACATAACAAGGTTACATAAGAACACAATATTGACATAAATATGTGAGTTTTCTTTGAAATAGGTCAACGTGACATTTCATATTTTAATCATTACACAATATGATTGTCATTGCAAGGTAATTTATATCTTTCGGCCATCTAAAGATTCTTCTATTGACACAATTGTCTAATATTGCATTTGAAAATTACATTAAACGTTCAATGTGTCCATAAACCTGAGATATGTATACTAGTATGCCTAAATTAATCAATAGCCCCAGTAATTATTATGCAATTGCGCAGTATAAGGCAACGTGACTTTTTTAAATATTTGGCGGCCATTTTTTACTTCTGCTACTGGCACAGTTATTTAATTATATTTCTAAGTTACTGAAAACGTTCAGTGTACATGTATTCCTAAATCCAATACATCTATACTAATTTACTACGATACATGGCGCTAATATGCAGTTATATACTTAATTATCAGCACAGAAAAAGAATTGCTCAGGTCCCTTTTAAGCTGCCGTAGATATCAGTATCAGACATAAGTATCAGTTTTTCTTTCTTGTTGAACATGATAGGAAATCCGATAGTTACATATAGTCAGCACGGCGATAACATGCTACTTGTTTACAAACAAATCGATCATAAACAAAACACAGAATATGTGAGACACGTAAATATACCAGTACATGCATTCCTTTTCAACAATGATTTCGAGATTTGTCACCAAGTGTTATGTTGTCGAGGGGCTAAAGTGACAGATATCCATGACGTCGGTAGTGAATTTGAATCTTAGGTTTGCATACATGTGTATATGTTATCTCCCTTGAGACATGGCGAGTACGACCCAGAAAGTGGGTGGTTGGTTGGGCGCACGAGACGGGTAGTTGAACGATCGGGGTTCATCCTCATCGGAATTCCGACTGGAGACCTGATTTGGCCCTCACATACGTCTTTGGAATTGTGTATGCGACAGTTGAATCTGGTTATCCCCTTACACGAATATTACGATTATTCGTTATCCTACTTTAGGGGAAGGGGCCAAGTGACTTTGGTTTTGGGCTCAGTTAAATTCTGTAAAATACGAATCAAGACATGTTGCCTATAAAGCGGAAAACGTGTAGCTAGTTCATACACATGTACTGCATATGGCACGAAAGTATCCATGTTCACAAGGAAATTATTTCGTAAACTCGAAAGTGAAACTTGGAAATGGGCTGTTTATATAATATATGTAACTACATGTATGTAACTGTGTCTGGAGAAAGACGGCTTATGGGATTTGTGACCAGTGTAGCACCTTCTGATCAAATAGCACACTCGTGTAGCTCGATAATGATAGTATAGTGTTAGAAGCATGACGGACGCTTCATTGATGGAATGGTGAACAGTGCAGATCCTGGTGAAACTTTGCGGATGCACAGGTTGATCTGGACCTATACTGGTCGCAAAACCCATATTAACTGAAAACGCTATCACAAAGTGGCGGACCTGTACCACTTGTGTCTCATACATAAAATATACACTTAAAGTTTACTAATAACTACCCACACGTTCCCACGAAATAACAATTCGTTCCCTCAATTTAACAATTCGTTCCCTTGAATTAACAATTCGTTCCCACGAAATAACAATTCGTTCCCTCAATTTAGCAATTCGTTCCCTCGAATTAACCATTCGTTCCCACGATATAACTTACGTTTTTAATGTATGTGTAGGAATAAACACAACACGGATATGTAATTCTGTGTAAGGCCGGAATAGGTGTCCCTGTAGCTGCTATTGTAGAGGTTTAAATACAGTGCATTCCAGCAGCCTAGAAGTGTATACTGGCTTATAGGTAGACAGTGTATTTATGTTGGCAAATACATAACAATAACAATTTGTTCCATGAAGTTTACCAATTCGTTCCCACGATATAACAATTCGTTCCGTGGAATTAACAATTCGTTCCCACGAAATGACAATCCCTTCCCTCAATTTAACAATTCGTTCCCTCGAATTAACAATTCGTTCCCACGATATAACAAATCGTTCCCACGAATTAACTATTCGTTCCCGTGGGAACGAATTGTTAATTCGTGGGAACTAATTGTTAATTCGTGAGAACGAATTGTTATTTCGTGGGAACGAATTAATAATAAAAAAAATTATTCTAAGTCCCCGTACGTCTGTATATGATATTATGATATTGCTGTTGAACGGACGTAATGCCAAATAGTCGGCCAATTTAAGGTAGTTGTGCCCTTCTTGTGATCCCATGTAAAGTCTATGGAAATCTAATAAAAATAAAACCTACTCATAAAACGGCAACTACTTACACCAATGAATCATATGACATGTGTGTCCAATAAGTTTGTATGCAGATGCTGCCAGCAAAGAAACAAGAGGTTAGGGGAGTGGCCTAACACAAAATATTCCTTTGATTTATTCCATAAGCTCATAAATTCTACTGATGTTTAGGGGCTTTTTCCGAAACCCCGCCCTCCCGCCCGCGGTCATGGATTATCTCCCCCTTCTCGACTTAGAATTTTGCAATTTTGCCTTCTGATTCGTACAACTTTTAAACCGTAATAGCAACAGACCTGAAACTCGGTATGTAGCTTCCTTATGATGAGTAGATGCGCAAAGTTTATTTCAATTTTTGATTCGACCCCCGGGTCATGGATTATCTCCCACTTTTCAAGTTAGAAGTTGGCAATTTTCCCTTGTAACTCGTAAAACCTTTAAACAGTATGTAAACATGTAGCTTCATTATGATGAGTAGATGCGCATAGTTGATTCGACACACAGGCCATGGATTAACTCCCCTTTTGCACTTGGACTTTTGCCGCGTTTATTATCAAAGCGATATGTGGGACATCCGTGTTCTATGAACACATTTTCTAGTTATTGGTAGCAGCATCTGCATAATGACTTATTAGTTATGTCAGTCACTACTATTTTATTAGTAGGGTTTTTTATTACATGTCCATTGACTTTACATGGGGCCACAGGAAGGGTACAACTACCATAACTCGGTGATAATTGCGAACAACTGGCATAACAGAAAACCGAGGCCGCTCTACATGGTTTGTATGCAATAGTTTTTATGCACATATCAATGCTGAACTGTGGCTGTGTTTGTTTGTTGAGGTTTAACGGCCTATCAACAGCTAAGGTCACTTAAGGCCGGGTCAATGGGCTTAGTACTAAATCCCATATATTACGTTAAAGTGCATGCACAAATGGGGGGGGGGAATCAGAACTGAATATTTACAATAAAAAAACAACAACTATATATCCAGCCAATACTGATATAATGCCAGGTCCTCGCCACATCAGAATCACTTGGCTCCCTCCCGAAAACACCAGGATCAGTAATAATCTTACTACTTTTATAATGGGCAATAACCCAATTAAACTCCCAGGTAAAACAAGAGCAAAATATAAAAACGTACCCGAGGGCCAAACCAGGCAAATCGTGGTTCCTATTATTAACCCCTACCGTTAATTTACGCCGTCAAGTTCGCCCGACCAACCACCCACCGAGCTGTGGCTGTGACTGGATAAATGGGGCTTATGGGAGTTGCGACCAGTATAGCCCTTGATACTCATGTAACCCGATAACGATAGTTAGTACTTGCTAGAAGCATGACGGGTGGATCTACACTGGTCGCAAACCACATAAGCTCCATTGCTCCAGTGACAGTCACAAATACGTTCGTGTGTGCACTTACATTCTGACCCCACTGTAAATACATGAGGGATAAAATAATATTATTGTGTAGTGAGTCGACATTGACATACTGTTTAATTAATTCAATAGGTCTACTGGATAAACATAAAGCCCGTATGCACTTGTATTACATGTGTACATTATGTAAACATACTTAGGATAGATAACGTGAAAAACACGAACTGACATTTATTTATATGTTGAACGCAGTGTGTTACTTGAAATAACACGGTTTCCGGGAAGTGAGTGAGAAGTTTTACGAATTGTTTATCGCTACGCGTATATATACTGTGTGTAGATAACCTGCAGCTTGTACGGCCGTGTGGGACAACCAACTTGTGTTGTAGAGGTGTAGAATTCTTACCAGGCGAACTGTAGCGAAAGGTAAGTTGTTACAATTTATTATTTAGGACAACGTACGGGGCGCCATGCAGGACAGGTTAATTATGTGTACAAAATTGAGTTTTGTAACACTAAAAATCACAAAATTCAATTCTGTGTCACAAAATTCAATTCTGTGTCACAAAATTCAATTTTGTGAAGACAGAATTCATTTTTGTCCACAAAAATTAGTTGCGTATGTCATCTCTACGTTGATTGGTTGAGATCGGTCTTAGTCCACTAGATGGTGGAGTACATTTGCAGGTTTAAATATTTCAATGCGAAAATATAACCCAATATATCAATATTATACTTCCTTATGGACAGTTATTTTGGTTATATTATGATTACAAATGAGTGGTCACACCATATAAGCATATATACTTTGAAGGAGAAATAAGAAAAATATTCAGAATTTTCCCTCAATTATGTAAAAAACAGGGTCAAACATAAAGTAGCCGGGACATAGCTAGAGATCTGAGAGCATGCCCATATATAGAGAATACCAGGCTAGTGTATTTTGATATCAAGTTTATCAGGCAAGGCTAGGAAACGCGTAGGATTTCCGAGGCTTGCCGAAGAATTCCTACCGTTTCCGAGCCGAGCCTGATAAACTTGATATTAAAATACACTAGCCTGGTATTCTATTTATCAGGTAACGTTTTATGCTCGAAAATGACATTAGATGACGTCGTATTCTAACAGTAGATCTAACCTTGTGAAACAAATGGTATTGGATCTGTGTCACTAGTTGCGAAGTTACGTGTTCGCACTATGTGTCTAAATGCATTATTTACAGTATACACCATCTTAGTACATGTATCTATGGTATCTACACACATACTACAAATGGTTTCCTCAAATGGCCCAAAACACACATTCTGTTTATAAACACAGACAGCAGTCAGAACACAGGCCACAGCGCGTGTATTATTGATTTAACTGGGGCAAATGTACCTTGCGATACACACTAAATGACGTCAGTACTTGCGGGAGATCTCAGTTACATGAATTATGTGTACAATTATAACGCAAATGAGTTTAAATACGAATGGGTTTGTCAACGTTTGACTGTTTGGAGATAGTTGAAGCAAAATGGCAGAATGAGAAATGAATCATCGGCAGAATGAGAAATAAATCATCGACATTGAATGTGTAGATCGGCGACCGTGACCATTTCTCCAGTGCAGTTTCTGACCAATGGTAAAGTCCTTCTTACATGCGTGTGCAGAATTGACAGAATTGAATTTTGTGACACAGAATTGAATTTTGTGGACAGAATTGAATTCTGTGGCACAGAATTGAATTTTGTGACACAGAATTGAATTCTGTGACACAAAAGTGAATTTTGTGACACAGAATTGAATTTTGTGGCACAAAAATGAATTTTGTTGACAAAATTGAGCCATGTCCCACTTGGCGCCCCGTACAACGTGGGGGCCGGAAAGACATTGTAACAGCTATACACACATATAGGACATATACAGGCAATTTAATTCCGGGGGGAGGGGGATGCCCCCGGACCCCCCTAGCGCTATCCCGAGCTACGCTGGTTCGATAATATAGTCAAGTATTGCAAAATAGTTACGCCCCCCCCCCCCCTAACCCGAAATCCTGGATTCGCGCCTGGAGGATATGAAGGGTTTGTCGACCCTTTGTTCAGTTTTAAGTTTTTATTTCCATACATAGTCATATACAAACAATACATGAGTTACAAGCAGTTTAACAACATGCATTTATAGGTTACACTCCTTGTTTACAATAAACTATGAGTACATGTATTGTAAATAATTATATATTATAACGTATTGTTCATACATGGTTAGGTTGGATTTATTTAAGAATGTTATGTAGATGAGAGAATAGAGTTGAAAATGAGATATGGTGAAATAGATTTAGTGAATAATAATTGAGCAACACACCACGATACAATACTATTACGGTATATGCTGTCAGGCGCGTAGCTGCATTAAGGCACTGCATGCCCGGGCCTGCAGAATTTTCGAGAAAATGGTGTTTTGAAATATGCCAGAGTGCATCATTTACCTTCTAGTTTCGATTTTTTACCCCCCTAGCATACTCGCACCAACGGTGCTCGAAGTCGTCAACCGGGCCTGCAGATTCAAATTGGCTAGCTACGCCCCTGGCTGTTATACCTAACTGAAATATTTGTATGTATAATCACAAGGTTCGTGTAACTCTAAATGAATGTTAGTCTAATTGGATAACATTCCATTTTCGTTCATGAACTATGAGCTTATTTCTATTCATTGCAATTTCTTTTTCAATATTTTGTTTTGCCTTTAAGTAAGACATAAACTTTGGAAATTTAGGTTCCGTGTTTCGTAATTTACATGTATATATAAAGTATTTTCCCAGTATGATACAAAAGTCGAAAAACTTGTTGCTTTGCTCATATTGCCCGAAGCAAACAGTGTGCCAATCAAAATTACATTCAATATTATAATTGTTTAAAAAGGTTTCAGCTGTGACCAAAAATGTTGGCTTATAGTATGGGGCGCCGTTTTGCTATTTATTCAGTATTTATGGATATCCATAATTCGATTTATGGATATCCATAATTCCAAGCTATTTATGGATATCCAAAAATCGATTTGTGGATATCCATAATTATATATATGGATATCCATAAATCGATTATTGGATATCCATAATTCGATTTTTGGATATCCATAATTCCTTTTGATTTTTGGATATCCATAATTCGATATATGGATATCCATAATTCGATTTATGGATATCCATTATTCGACTATTGGATATCCATAATTCGATTTATGGATATCCATAAATACAGTTGATTTTTGGATATCCAAAAATCGATTTATGGATATCCATAATTCGCGAGGTTTTCGTGATAATGACAGCTCCCTTGCCACGTGTTCACATGTGATGGCGGGAAACTACAACAACGGTGCCCCCTAAAACCCGGTGCCGGTACCATCCGGTACCTCTAGGTATTATAATCGGGCGTGACATTGACCACACAGGATGTGTGAACTGCCGAAACTAAAGACATTAAACACACATTGGAGTCCCGTAATGCCAGCTTGATCTACCTGTACCCGATGTATATGAATGACAGGTGCTATTTGACAGCCCCAGGGCGACCAAATCGGCAAAATAGGTTTGAGGCGGCTTTCAGCTGCGCCGAAAACCTATTGTTTTCGTTGGTTTTTCTTCTTTCTTTTTTTTATTCAGCCGTTCAGTCTACAACCCAAACCGCTGGTCGGATCGACTTCAAATTTTGCATGCCGATTCCGATCAAGTGTGAGTCGAGACTTAGAGATTTTCAGAAATCTCTTAATGCCACTTTCCACGAAACCGGAAGTGACGTCATACTTTCTGTAACTTCCTTATTTTCCAACCGATTTCAAAAATTATTTTTGCATTGGAAAGCTGACAAAATTCTCTATTACAATTGCATGTACAAAGAAACGACTGTATCTAACAAGTGTTGCCAGAATGACAACGTAACTCGCCTGTAGGTACTTGTCAGAAAAAAACAAACAAACAAAGCTGCTGTTATTGTCATTGCTTATATTTTAAAGGGACATTCCAAGTATTGAAAGCAAATGGCGTATTATTTTGTGGCAATGTGTTGTTTTGAAATATATATGATGCAGTTGATTTATACTAACACATTGCATCGTTTTCTTCTGTAAAATTCGCACAAAGACAAAGTAAGCCACAATTCCGATAGTTATTGAGCAAATGGCGCTATTTTAACACAATGGCGGTAACGATCGTACGTTTACTACGAAAAACGTCTTTTTCAAGAATTACCGATTTTCAATTGAAACATGTTAGATTGGTCACCCTACCAGTGTACATGGCGATTATTGTAAAAACACATCTTATCTCGGACAAAAACTATATATATCACATAAACTCCACTTCGTGAATATCGTGTGGTCGTGTGACGTCATGAGATAAAACAGTTGTTCCAAAATGTTCGTAAATCATGGGTCTGTTGCATTATTGGTATGTTCATAAATTATTGGTAGTGTTGCAATGTATGTGCGTTGTAATATTTACAGAATGTAGGCATAGAACACAAGGTGTTATGTGATAAGGATATAATGAAAGCTAAACTATCATGTTTAGCCAAAATAAGTTAACGCGACCACATGATTTGTCAACTGTAATTCAGGCCATTCTGTTGCTCCCATTGCCTGCTCCAAATGGAATAAACAAAAGGAGCGTCGGCTTCAAATTGCAAATATGGTTGATGAGTGCTCCTCATCATTGACGCAGAAGCGAATAGAGCACATAAAATTACCCGTATACAATGATCCAAATGGCGCTGTTCCATTTGCAGCAGGCAAACGCGGAATAACTGCTGTTTGGTGCGCGTGCGCTGTGTAGTGCTCAATTGTGTTTTCTTGTTTGTCTCTGTCGTTCTGTGTGTCTCCTTTGGGTACCTTGTCCTCTATTTGTTGGTATCAAACATACCTTATATGTATATGTAATCTTCCACCACAACGTAATGGCGACATCCTAGACGTGTTGACAATATAGAACTTTTGGTCAGAAATATTTCAAAAGTTGCCAACAGACGTCATAAGTTGTGCAATCTACATAACATTCTGATGACACACGAAGTTTATGTTATGTATGAAGTAGTATATAAGTATAGTGGGTTATAATGAAAATACATTTAGAGAGTCGTAAGCCCGAGTTCATCTAATTTTGAAGGGTTTCCTGAAAGGTAAGAAGATGCATTCGATACAGATACCAAATGCTGACAGAGGATCAACAGAGGCGATGGTTACAACAGCGAAATGACTTCTGCAAATGCATCGGAAATACAGCTAAAACCTGTTTGCTATTCTACGAGTAGTTATGAGAAATTCGAATTTAATATGGTCCTAAAAGGAAAGTAACCGCATAGGCTATAGGCCACAAATATATGTGAAGCTGAAGAATTAACACGTTAAAGAAGGTTATGTGTGTCAACTATTTTACAATAGCAGCGGTCTAGCGATTCAAATGGCGGTGTCGAATGCAAAACTATAATAAAACGAACGTCGTATTGAAACAATTGAAGAAGTAGCTCGCGGTATCAACACAATACAAACTACTCAAAACTAGCAAAATGTAGATGCAGAGCTTCGTTTGAGGACTGATTAACGGACTATTGAATAAGTACTACACATGTTAACAGGTCTGACAAATAGTGGATAATGAACCCAAAGGAGACCCAAGAACGACTGGAGAAAAATAACTATAACACTCTAGCACCATATAAAATGGCACGCGTACAGCGGTGGTCATGGAATCTTCAACGAGGCACGAGTGCCCACACCAAGACCAGCGGTGTACGGTTCCCATGAAAAATAAAAATAATTATATCTACGAAGGTATGACAATAATATAACAAAAGCGCTACAAAAAACATACGGACAATAAGCACAAATGTAAGCAGTCAAAAGTCTAATCTGCAAGTCCTGCGGAGCTGAAGCAGAAGACATCATACATATGCATATGCTGACCCGTATTATGACAGACATCTTTTGAGTCCGAGGCAGTCACAATTTCCCCTCATACCACTTACTCGATAGATATAACACATTGGAACTACATGTATTTTCTCTTCTCACAACTGAATGCTAACTTATTCTGGGAAGATATATAACTCAAAGGAGTGTATATTTTGTTAACAGTATACGTGTTCAATAATACGAGAAATGTTTTCAAAAGTTTCATTGAAGAAAATCCCCAAACCAATAGTTGAAAAATCATTATGGCACGGCCATATCGGCCACCACGACCCGATTTTGGCGTGTGTTTTTTTTTTACTGTTCTTCCTGTTTCTGTTTAATATTGGAACGCAATAAACAATATACCTCTTGAATAAGTGTACATTTAGCTGCTTGGTGTACATAAATGTGTCTGTCTTTAAAATTAACTTAAAATTTAAACTATACATGTAAAACAAGTATGAATCGTTTGGGGTATGTAAATGTATGTGTAAAATAAGAGATTGTTTAAGTTCAAACGCAATTGCTTTTATTCTAGCCTAGACGGTTGTTAGTATGTAATCTTATTATTTGATGTGCGTTGAGCTGAAAACACTATTCAGCACAATATCTATCTTTCCATACTGCATCACCCCCTGGCGGGGATATGAACATGTTTTATATTGTACGTTTTGCTTCAGGTTCCGTTTCTGCACATCAAGTACAAAATGCACATTTAAAGCCAGCTGTACACTGTTGATCATAATACAATTGCATTTACTTTTCCGTTTGCATATCAAGACAATGCATTTACAGGTACATGTTTTTGCAGCGGAAACAGTTAAAACAGTTGTTCCTTGTACTATTTGCTTTTATTTTAGTTGCCCGCAGATTCTCAACCAATGCGAGCACACATAATCGTTCAAATGAACCCCATAGCATTACCGATTTTCCAATATGGACCAACTCTTTAGTATTTACCTAGCTCGATTTTTCAGTCCTAAAACCAAGCACCGTAGCTACTTTTTTCTTTGACTTCGCATGTATTGGGTTGAGACCGCGGACTAGTATTTACCCTGTATTTCTGTATGTATATGTGTGTCGAGAAAGACCGTGAGTATGCCGCTCTGATCAACTTTGTTGCGTGTTCGGACCCACCAGCAGCGATGGGATTTTGTTTGACAAACAATTTTCTAGTTTATATTTGGCCTTGTTGAATATATATCTACTTTTAAAATTGTTATATTAGCACTGTCAGAAATCAACATTTAGTGCATACGTCTTTTATACCAAAGCTATTAAACAAATGATTATATATGTGATTATAACTTGTACAATTAACACGAGAGTTCGCACATTACCAGTAACTGCCACCTGCAGCGATGGTCTTATCAAGAGCTCATTTACTAGTAATGAAAAATTGTGGATAATGAACCCAAAGGAGATCCCGGAACGATTGGATAAATATAACAATAAAGCTTTAGCACTATATTAAAATAGCACGCGTACAGCGGTGGTCTCGGGATCTTCAACAAGGCACGAATGCGAACTCCAAGACCAGTGGTGTACGGTCCCCAGGAAAAATAAAAATAATTATATCTACGAAGGTATGACAATAATATAACAAAAGCGCTACAAAAAACATACGAACAATAAGCACAAATTTAAGCAGTCAAAAAGTCTAATCTGCAAGTCCTGCGGAGCTGTGGCAGAAGACATCATACATATGCATATGCTGACTACCTGCACGGCCTTATTCAGTGAAAGAAAAGACATGTACAATAAAATAAAGAACCATGTCGTGTCTGCAGTTGGAACCATACTCTGGGACAGTTATTTCAACAATAAATCCTCAATTGCGAAGCTACTAGTTGACTGTACCACCTACCAGAACATTCTGACCAAGAAGGATACGGACATTGTATCTTTATTTACAACCAATCTGTGTCATCGTCTGCACGTTAAGCGTCTGTATAGCCAGAACAGTAAATAATAACATCCCCTTCAATCTCCTGATATTGAACTGTATAGTGTATATGCATCTGCATGATTTGTAAGTATATATAAACTGGTATATGGAAGATTTCTAATCTGGACCGACAAGTTAGAAGCAGATAGGGACCTTGTCCTTTTACACCTAGCAAACCTGTAAACCTGTAAATACACCAGTAACATCATCAACACATCAAACCTCATCGATTTACGAGACATCGCCACGTCTTGGTGTTCTTAAACAGGAAGGACATGCGAAGAAAATAAAGAAGAAAGTACCGGATGGTACCGGCCATTGCAAGCGATGTACCGGGTTTTAGGCGTCTCCCAAGGCATGCGCACTCGAAAGAATAAGGGAGTGTTCGTTTTCTTTTCCTGTCATTTAAACGATTTTTGGATATCCATAATTCGATTATTGGATATCCATAATTCCATGTGATTTTTGTATATCCATAATTCGATTTATGGATATCCAAAAATCGAATTATGGATATCCAAAAACCGAATTATGGATATCCATAAATCGAATTATGGATATCCAATAATCAAAAGGAATTATGGATATCCAAAAATCGAATTATGGATATCCAATAATCGATATGGATATCCAATAATCGAATTATGGATATCCATAAATCGAATTATGGATATCCATAATTCGATTTATGGATATCCATAAATGCTGAATAAATAGCAAAATGGCGCGCCTGGAATTATGGATATCCATAAATCGAATTATGGATATCCATAAATACCGAATAAATAGCAAAACGGCGCCACATATTATAGTGCATTCCCAAAAAAGGTGCTTATTTGTTTCTGGAGCCATGGGGCAAAAATCACACAAATTGGAGCTGACAATGTTACACTTTTGTAAATAATCGTTTGTAGCGATAATTCTCATCAAACATTTGTACTGAAAATTCCTAAGTTTAGAACTTATAGTGTTTGTAAAATGATTTGTGGAGACTATCTTCCAATTTATATTTTTATCCGCGAATTCGTCATCCCATTTTGTCTTGGCTTTATGCACAACCGGTTTCTGTTGATTAAGAAACATGTTATATTGTCGACCCTTTGTTACAATGTTTGAGAATTCAGTAAAGACTGTGTAACAGTAAATACACAATGCTGTGGATGTATACCTGTATTACCATACATACTGTATCGAATCCAGTGGTTTGTAGGCAGTTATCCGAGTGTATTGTCACTACTGCCTACTTACCTGCTATGCGAGTAAATATGCCTTTTACCTGTGTCAGGTGTACTTCTAATAATAGACAGTGCATCGGTTTGACAGTTTACACATTGACAAAGTGTCCATTGTATAGTTTTTGAATGATGGTAAAAAAGCTCAGATATCTAGCGTTTTGTGTAGTCTACTGAAATAATATTTAAATGACGTTGTCGTCCTATATATCTGGGACGTATTGCACCAAATTTTGTTAGATTTGCTAGCATATTATTGGCTGTACGTGCAAATGCCGATAGTGATGAAACTGTCCGATATCATGTACAAACTAAAATGGCAGAGATGGCAACTCGCTGCTCTGTATACTATACTCTAATATGAACAGGTCAGATATACTTTATATAGATATTCAGTCACATGTATGATTCTACTACATTTGAAACAAAAGGTAAAAATAAATTGCCTGTATATATCACAGCCACAGTTCGGTGGGTGGTTGGTTGGTCGGGCGAACTTGACGGCGTAAATTAACGGTAGGAGTAGACTGGTAGGGGTTAATAATAGGAACCATGATTTGCCTGGTTTGGCCCTCAGGTACGTTTTTATCTTTTGCTCTTGTGTTACCTGGGAGTTTAATTGGGTTATATTTGAAAATATAATGGATTGCTGGTGAACATCAATATTTATTGTTAGATTATATAAGTTAGATAGGATGAATTTCGGGTGTACGAAGCCATGTTAACGTCCATGTGTTTTCAAATTGATTCACGTAGTACAACAACAATGGCACATCCTTGAGCTCGCGTGAACTGTCTGACATGTGACACAAATAATTCCGGTGTTGAGTGTCATATCCGTCATACTTGTTTCTGATAATTATCAAAATATAATTGTGCGAAGCCACGTACTATGGCACGCCGTTTTACTATTTATTCAGAGTAAAATATATCTCTTTGAGTCAATAAGATATCTCTTTCAATCAACAAAATATCTCTTTCAGACAAACAGATATCTTCCTCAGTCAAAGAGATATCTTATTGACGGAAGAAGATATCTTACTTACTGAAAGATATATCTTATTGACTCAAATAAATATCATATTGACTGAAAGAGATATCGTATTGACTCAGAGATATTTTTATTGACTGAAAGAGATATATTATTGTCAGAAAGAGATATCTTGTTGACTCAAATATATATCTATTTCATCATACTAGATATCTACTTCTCGGAAAGAGATATCTGTTTGAAAATAATAGAAGAGATATATATTTAGTTTATTAAGATATCTTATTGAAGGAAAGAGATATATTTATTGTGAAGTAGATAATTATCTAGTATTTCAAAAGAGATATCTATCTAAGAATTTAATAAAGATATCACTTTGACTCAACAATATATCAATTTGACAGTTCAAGATATCTCTTTGAGTCAACAAGATATATCTTTGAGTCAACAAGATATCTAGTTTGATTAAAGAGATATCTATTTGAAGCCTTTCAATAAGATATATGTTTCGTTTCATTTTTTAATTGCATAAATGAATTCTCCCTACAAGGAAAATATTTCCACCATCCCACTGATGGACCACAAAATCAACTTATTTATTTACTATTTTCTGATTGGAAAATAATTATATGACTTGCAGGGAGCAACAGTTAATGTTAAGTAGTCGATCAAACTGATATCTATATGAAAAGGTCAAATAGATATCTAATTGATTTAACAAGATATCTCTTTCACCATAGAAGATATCTGTTTCATACAACAATATATATGTTTGGCTATATAAGATATCTTATTCACAGAAGTAGATATATGTTTCATTTAATCTAAAGAGATATCTTATTGACTGAAAGAGATATCTGTAGCTCTGAAACAGATATCTATATTGTTATTATTTCAGAGTTACAGATATATCTTTGAGTCAATAAGATATCTCTTGCATTCAAGAAGATATCTCTTTCAATCAATTGGACGAACTTTGTATGGTTGGAGTTTCTAATGTATATGGTCATGGTGCACGACTTTAGTTTGAGCTGACGATCAGCTATCAGCCAAATATGACAGATAATCCACGCCGGACGGCCTCCGATTCTGTGTGAGATTCTTTCGTACACGCAAATTTCACTTTGGATGGGGTATACAAAATGCGAATAACTGAATAAATGCTGGAAACAGCGATTTGAAGTGAGTACATTCACACGCCTAATACCTTTATCGATTGCCAGAGACAGAAGTCATACATTTAATCGATGTTTATTGTGTTTGTGCTAGCCGGAAAAGAGAGGGCTCTTTCTATAATAGCCATATTGATACTCACCTTTATAAATAGAATATGGTACTGTACGAGACCAAGTGGGTGGGGTAATGGGATTTTTGTGATAGGCATTTTTTTGGTGTCATAGGTCCGAGTCTTCCACCTGTGCATCGCACTGACGACAATAAACCAACATTACTATCCTACTCTCTGTGCCTGGTAGAGATTGAGCCGAAAAATTAACGGCAGCAGTTGCTCCTACATACACGACCTCAATACACAGCATCGGTGTGTCATGTGTGGTGTGTGTCCGGCCACATGTTGAAGTGATGGACCATGGTCTATAAATACATTAAATGTACCAAAAAAAAACATCAATAAGTGAAAATAATATGCTAAAAAAATTATTTGCTCATTCCTATACACACAAATGTGTTATAAGATGGAGTAACACAATGTTAGCTTATTTTTTTCTCACTTATTTATACTTATAGGTACATTTAATATATGTATACCTTGGTTCGTTACTAGAACCTGTCTGTCCGGCGGCTCTGTTCAGAGATCATCAGGCACTATAAAATTAATTTACTGTATATAATCCCCACCCGCCCCCAAATAGTCATACCAGACTATTTTTTATTTGAATATATTTGAAGATAAATCATTAAGTATTTTTTGTTAAAACTATTTACAACAAAATTTAATAAAAAATAAAAAATGTGACACATACACCTCCCTATTTTTCCCCGAAAATTCGGATGATATTCAATAAAGCAACTTTATATTGCCTCACAAGTCGCCATAATGGCCGCGAGGTATCCTTCCACTAAACTGCTGCGATACCCCTGGCGACAATTCTGTTAACTATTGTTTAATGGAAAGAGTAGGACAAAACATTGACTATAATGTAAATATATAAATAAATAATTCAGTCTGTGTGCTTTATGCTTTAGTTTACGTGTGCTAATTCAGTAAAATTCAGTAATGAAACATTACAAATTCGACACTCGTAATGGTAGTTTTAAATGTGAAATAGTTGACATTCCATCTCTACGACTGCTATACTAGGTAAATAATACGCATTTGAACTAAGTTGGTATAAAGCTCTTTAGACACAAAGCTTATATGGAGCCCTTCATATATGGAAATGATTAAATATGGGGTCCCGCACATTAGTATGTATTGTAGGGGTTATATTTGTTTTGTTCAGCATTTAGAGACGTCATTAATATATAGAAACAGGGCGTTTAATGTTTATTACTGGGTACACATATTGGTACTATTTTGTATTTTTTGTATGACGGAAATAGATCTATTTCCTTGCTCGGATCTGCTTCACATTCACGTTCGTGCCGCCCCCGCTAAGCCCAGAGTGAAGGTCACAAGCCCACACACTTGGAAATTGTGCATATTTAGGGGTACCTGGGTCCACGCGGGGGGTATTCCGTAAGCCTCGCTTACTGACCAATCTAGTTAATAGTGTTAATAAGCAATATGTAATGATTTATCTTCAAATATATTCAAATAAAAATAATCTGGCATTACTGTTTAGGGCGGGTGGGGATTATATACAATAAATTAATTTTATATTGCCTGATGATCTCTGAACACAGCCGCCGGACACACAGGTTGAAGTAACGAACCAAGGTATATACATGCATTAAATATATATAAAAGCATCAATAAGTGAGAGAAAAATAAGCTAACATTTTACTCCTTCTTATAATACATTAATGTGTATAGGAAGGAGTAAAGATTTTTGTTAGCTTATTGTCTTTAACTTATTGATTTGTTTGTATATTTAATATATTTATAGACCATGGTCCGTCAGTTCATCCTGTGGTCGGACACGCACCACACCTGACATACCGTTGCAGTGTATTGAGGGATCAACTGCTGATTAGATCCAGCCGCTGATTTTTTCGGCTCATTCTCTCCCAGGCACAGATAGTAGGATAGTAATGTTGGTTTATTGTCGTCGGTGCGATGGTGTGGGTGTTTGGTCAATAATAGTTGTTGTTTTTCATACACGGTGAAACATTTGAATAGTAAATTGAATCCGTTGATGTAGCTGTGTGCCCGACATCACCATCGCAGATGTCTTCATAGATATTTAGTTAATATGTCTTTATTATTTGAAAATATAATGGATTGATGGTGAACATCAATTTTAATTGTTAGATTATATAAGTTAGATCGGAAACATTTTCGGGTGTACGAAGCCACGTACACTTTCATGTGTTTTCAAATTGATTCACGTAGTACAACAACAATGGCGCATCCCTGAGCTCGCGTGAACTGTCTGACATGTGACACACATATTTATTGTGTTGCCTTTCATATTTTTCAAACTACAAACGTGTTTCTGACAATTATCAAAATATATGTAAAGTGTGCGAAGCCACCATGTACACGGACTGTATATGTTTGTTTGTAAATATTCTGTTCTGATTTTGGGATTTTCCTTCTACCCTACACAGGGATGGATTATTGTCTAGGGGTTAGAACACCTGACTTCCAATCCGGAGGTGGTGGGTTCAAACCTCGCCTTAGGCATCAAAACTACTTTCATAGTATTTCCATCCCACTGGTCTGTCGGATGAGACTTTAAAATGTGGTCCCGTCTCTATATGACCCTAGCATTTGGTGGGACGTTAAACCCATTCACTTTCACTTTTTTTCTCCCCTACACAGGACATATGGGATTTGACCCTGTTAACCGACATAACATGACTTTAGCTGGTGATAAGCCATTAAACAACATTATATAAATAAATAATACTTATTAATAATCTTGTGGAGCTATCATAGTTTCAGTACTTTCAGTACTTTGATTTGATACTAGATTATCTCCCGCTTTCGGACATAGCATTTTTGCAAATTTGCCATTGATTTATATGGGCAATCAGAAAGTGTTACAAGTGGGGCATACATGCAAGCAGCGGGTCACTCATCCAAAAGAGGTCCATACACTTTCTGGTATCATACTAACTACCAAGGTGCATGGTCACGTGGTTACAACAATAACAACAACACTGGCTCAACGTGTTGAAAGCTCGCCCACTGCAGAGTAAGTATTATTTGCTATTTTACTATTAGGCAACGGATTTTGATGAAATATGGCGCAGCAAACGCGTCCCCATGAACTGTATTTGGTGGTCCCGGGAGTTCGGCGCATACTTATGTCGTTTTTGCTAAGAATCGATTTCCGTGTCAGTAGACACGGAAATCGATTATTTGCAAAAAACGACAGAAGTTTGGGCCAAAGTACAGAGACTACCAAATTCAGCTTAACAAGACGCGTTTGATGCGCCATATTTCATCAAAATCCGTTACATAACAAGGACAACAAAAATAAAAGAATACGCACTTTGAATCGGAGAGCTTCTGGTTGTTTCAGTACTTGTTGTTGTTGTTGTAACCACGTGATCATACACATTGACTACGGGGATCGTCACTGTTCACAAACAGACAAAAAACTAAAAAAACAAGAAACAACTAGAAAATGTGTTCATAGAACACGGATTCCCCCACATGCAGCATTGCTAGTTAAAGGGCATCATTATTACGAAGCTAATCCCTCGACTGACCTTGCGGGAAAATATTATTGAAATTGGTGAAGGAGTTATTGAGAAAAGATTAAAAACTTAAACGCATTTGCCTCACAAACAAGGTGAACATAGGTCCCCATTGAACTTGACAGATATTGTGGGCACATATTATTGAAATTTGTGAAGGAGTTAAGGAGTTATTGAAAACTTAAACGCATTTGCTTTACGGACGGACGTTCAAACATTTGGGAGTTATGAGCTATTTGTTCTTTAAAAGATCAAAGGATTAGCTCCTAAAGATCAATGGAATTATGAGCTAACCGACTATAACAAAGGAATCCTTTGTTACTAACCCTTACCCTAAGCTCCTAAACCCCCGATGTTGGCCCGGACGGACGGACGCACGCATGTATGGACGGATGGACGGACGGACGCACGCACGGACGGATAGGGGTAAAACATAATGCCCCCTCCCAATAAATTGCTGTGGTCATAATAAAAACCAAAACAAATACAGGGACTGAATTCAAATTGCTATACTTTTTTATATTAGCTCCAACCTGAGCCGAAGGCTCAACTTACCTATTGTTACCGCTGTCGTCCGTCTGAAAAAAAATGTCAGACATCTTCTTCCTCTTCTGAATCGCAGGCCGTTGTTGACCAAACGTAATGGGGATGATCTATGCGTTACTGTCACACATCAATTATACTCGTGACTCAGAAATATCAATGGAGTATTTATTTACAAGATATACACGGTATTTGCACTGTACAACACGTATAAGGGTGTGATAGAGTATAGTTTACTACTTATCACTTATCCGCTCACTATGTGACTCATACAACACTAACCTCCTACCGAACTACTTCCCTTATTACACTGCTACTCAATCTTAAGTTATTCCTCGACGCTACCTCTTCCTCCCCTTTAGTATACCCTCCTACGCTACCACCTTATATTTATACCCCTCCTCCTATACTACCTCTCCATCCATGATGCTATCTTCAGATACTGCCCGACTATACTCCTCTAGTTACCTCTATACAATTAATGTCAATCAAGCATGCATATAATATATCATACCATTCAGTAATAATGAACATGAAACACATGCATGCACATATCATATCATATCGCAATTACAATAAATGTGAAATTCCCAAATGACGTTACCAAGTTTGTCACAGTTACAAGTTTGTCACAG
Organism: Conchocele bisecta; assembly: GCA_029237695.1. Lineage (NCBI taxonomy): Eukaryota > Metazoa > Mollusca > Bivalvia > Lucinida > Thyasiridae > Conchocele > Conchocele bisecta. The sequence goes on along the minus strand of CM055267.1, from coordinate 15,183,716 downwards.
TTATTATTTCATCATGTGTCCTATTGCTGCACACTATATATGTATCTCCTAATATGTGATAGTTAGTTTCTGTCTATAGTACGGGACTGTACATAAACATGGTGGTTTATGTTGGCTCCACGCACTGTTGCACACAAATGTCAAGTTCCATAGTTGCTACACGAACTGTAGCATCGTAACATACCGTAATGACAAGTTACACCAATTACGTTGCATGTATATATCATGCAACACTCGCACGTATAACACCAATACCGCTGCACACACTGTAGCAAATGATCAATGGGTTACACAACGTAGCTACACCCACTGTAGCAAATGATCACTAGGTTACACAAGGTAGCTACACCCACTGTAGCAAGTTACACACACATTACACCATATATGTTGTAGACCCTGTAGCATGTTACTTCTTGGCTACGATTACACCAACTTTGCTACATACACTGTAGCAAAGTATTACTGGTTACACCATATATATTGTAAACACTGTAGCTTTATCCAACCTGGTTACAGTTACACAAACTTTGCTACACACACTGTAGCAAGTTACACATGCGGGTTACGCCGCATCTGCTACACACACTGTATCAAGTTACTCATGCGGGTTACGCCGCATCTGCTACACACACTGTAGCAAGTTACACATGCGGGTTACGCCGCATCTGCTACACACACTGTAGCAGGTTACACATGCGGGTTACGCCACATCTGCTACACACACTGTAGCAAGTTACACTGGAGCACGATTCTGCCTCGTCTACACATAGCCTTGCGTCACTGGTCTACTCTAGGCAAGAATGCTGCGCATACACCCGTCGCTACGTCTCGGGTGGACACTGCAATACAAAGTACAGCTACATTTGCAACTTGCTATACATTAACATACTTGCATATTAATAGCTGGTACAGCCTTTACAAATACAATCCAGTCAGTTTGCAGACAAAAGTGATGCACACATTTATGCAGCCGATGAAGTTCCAATTTAGAAAATAAAAACTGCTCCAGATTCAACTGTTGTGTCCCTTATCTCTTACATCTACTTCCTAATAACGCTACATGGTACTTACGCCAACTAGGCTGTATAAGACGACATAAATCCTGAATATTTGCACAACACACATCCAACTTCACCAAACTTTCCCAGCTGACTGTCCAGATTATTCACACAAATTTCTCACCTACGGACATTTACTCACCCTACCTATCTGCAACTAAGCCTGGCCATTGTGATATACTTACATCCAAAGCCTTGACCAGAGTGACCATTCCAAATACCGTTAATACCCACAGGCACTTGGATAATTTACCATTACTATATCCACAGGTACTCGATACCATTACATCAGATCGTGACAGTTACCCATGTTCAGATGTATTAAAATGTACGTCGTCGCATATCCAGATGGCCGCCGTAGAAAAGAAGGTCGAATTCATAAAAAAAATATACTTCTCACAAATCGCCAGTGATTGCGAATGATCGATAGTCAATGCTCTTTCAGATTTGCTACAATGATGATTCCGGGATCAACAATGGGCGGGGCCCTGGGGGTGGGGGTTCAAGTAGTGGTCAAAGTTCAAATATGGCCATGCTATATATATACATTTTGTATATCAAATCAAAGGTATCGAGGACAAGATCACTCCGCTCTCACTTCGGTGTCACACCGCCAATCACAATTAGTGTAGCGATTAGAAATCACGTTCAGGATTTGCGCGAAAATAATTAATGTATGAAGTATATCTATCAATTCGTGGCTTCATTGCAATTTTTAGTTGAGGGATACTGTACCCAATAATGTGTAATAATAAACCAGTTCTAAAATAGGTCAGGTTGCTCGCACCACAATACTGTTTTTTATCAAACATACTAGACGATATATGCCATAACAAAAGGAATGAAAACAGGAGTTGCATAATAACCAGCTGACCTATCAAGCAAAACTAAGTGCGTGACTGAGCGATGGACAGACAGTGTATTTTCTCATATTTCATTCATGTGTATCGAATTATTGTATCCCCCGGACTCCGTCGGGGGATACTATGGATTTGACAGCGCGCCGCGTCCGCGTCCGCGTCCGCCGCAGACACTTCTTGTCCGGAGCATAACTCGAACACCCTTTGGAATATTTTCATGAAACTTCACACATGCATAGACCACGACCCGAAGGTGTGTCGCGCACAAGAATGACAACTCTTGCATAGCTAATTTTTTAGTTATCTCCCTTTTTTGTTTCTCGCACTGATTTCGTGTCCGGAGCATAACTCCACCACCCTTTGGAATATTTTCATGAAACTTTACACATGCATAGACCACGACCCGAAGGTGTGTCGTGCACAAGAATGACAACTCTTGCATAGCTAATTTTTTTAGTTATCTCCCTTTTTTGTTTCGCGCACTGATTGACCATAACTCGACCACCCTTTGGAATATTTTTATGAAACTTAACACATTCAATTAGACCACGAACCGAAGTGTGTCGTGCACAAGAATGACAACTCTTGCATAGCTAATTTTTTAGTTTATCTCCCTTTTTTGTTTTGTTTTCGCTCACTGATTTCCTGTCCGGAGCATAACTCGACCACCCTTTGGAATATTTTCATGAAACTTCACACATGCATAGACCACGACCCGGAGGTGTGTCGCGCACAAGAATGACAACTCTTGCATAGCTTTTTTATTTTTTATTGCATAGCTAATTTTTTAGTTATCTCCCTTTTTTGTTTTGCGCACTCTACAAACTGGACAATAATGCATGAAGACCTGTCTCGTCTGCTCTGTACACCTTTTCTCGTGTGCTCTGTACACCTTACCTGTAGAGAGAACAATAGAAACTGGGAGAACCATGTGCTAGCATGTGCAGATGTCCATTGCTTGACCACTGTTGACCAGGTAATTTATACAGGTAAATCACTACATTGGGTACTGTGTTGAAAATATTGTAGCATTATGTGGACCTGTGCAGATTTTTGTAGATAAATATAGGACTATTAAAAAAAATCTGATCTCCAATAGCAAGCATTATTATTTTTAAACTTTTTTTTTCTTTTTTTTTCATTTCTTTTTTTTTTCATTTTTTTTTTTTTTCATTTTTTTTTCTTCAAATTATTTTTCAATTTTTGTCTACTAGCATAAGGTCGTAAGTGCTTTTTTCAGACTATTCACCTGTGCATGTGCTAGCATGTGCAACTGACCACTGACCACTTACAGGTAATTTATACAGGTAAATGATTATATTACATTTCCGTAAACTGTGTTGATTGTGGCTTATGGGTGGACTGTGCAAGATATATAGATAAATATAGGACTATTAAAAAAAAATTCTGTGCTCCAGTAGCAAGCATTATTATTTTTAAACTTTTTTTTTCCATTTTTTTTTTTTCATTTTCAAATTATTTTTCAATTTTTGTCTAGTAGCATAAGGTGGTAAGTGCTATATACAGACTATTCACCTGTGCATGTGCTAGCATGTGCAACTGACCACTGACAACTTACAGGTAATTTATACAGGTAAATGATTATATTCACATTTCCGTAAACTGTGTTGAAAATATTGTGGGAATATGTGGACCTGTGAATATATGATATGTAGATAAATATAGGACTATTAAAAAACATTCTGGGCTCCAGTAGGGAGCATTATTCTTTTTCTTTTTTTTAATTTAATTTTTTTTTTCCATTTTTTTTTTTGCATTCTTTTTCAATTTTTTAACTGACCACTAACTTATTACAGGTAATTTATACAGGTACATTATTACATTTCCGTAAACTGTGTTGACAATATTGTGGCAGTATGTGGACCTGTGCAGATATATGTAGATAAATATAGGACTATTAACAAAAATTCTGGGCTCCAGTAGCGAGCATTATTTTTAAAAACAAAATTTGTATATATATTTCCGTAAACTGTGTTGAAAATATTGTGGCATTATGTGGACCTGTGCAGATATATGTAGATAAATATAGGACTATTAAAAAAAATTCTGGGCTCCAGTAGCAAGTATTATTATTTTTTATTTTTCAACTTTTTTTTTCAATTTTTTTTTTAAATTTTTTTTTACATTCTTTTTCAATTTTTTAACTGACCACTAACTTATTACAGGTAATTTATACAGCTAAATTATTACATTTACCTAAACTGTGTTGACAATATTGTGGCAGTATGTGGACCTGTGCAGATATATGTAGATAAATATAGGACTATTAAAAAAAAATTTGGCTCCAGTAGCGAGCATTATTTTTTTTATTTACATTCTATATTACATTTCCGTCAACTGTGTTGAAAATATTGTGGCATTATGTGCACCTGTGCAGATATATGTACATAAATATAGGACTATTAACAAAAAATTCTGGACTCCAGTAGCAAGTATTATTATTTTTTATTACATTTACCTAAACTGTGTTGACAATATTGTGGCATTATGTGGACCTGTGCAGATATATGTAGATAAATATAGGACTATTAAAAAAAAAATCTGGGCTCCAGTAGCAAGTATTATTATTTTTTATTTTTCAACTTTTTTTTCAAATTTTTTTTAAAAAAAATTTTTTTTATTTTTACATTCTTTTTCTTTTTTCTTTTTATTTTTTAACTTTGAATTTTTTAACTGACCACTAACTTATTGTATCCCCCGGACTCCGTCGGGGGATACTATGGATTTGACAGCGCGCCGCGTCCGCGTCCGCGTCCGCGTCCGCGTCCGCCGCAGACACTTCTTGTCCGGAGCATAACTCGAACACCCTTTGGAATATTTTCATGAAACTTCACACATGCATAGACCACGACCGAAGGTGTGTCGCGGCACAAGAATGACAACTCTTGCATAGCTAAATTTTTGAGTTATCTCCCTTTATTTTTTGTTTCTCGCACTGATTTCGTGTCCGGAGCATAACTCCACCACCCTTTGGAATATTTTCATGAAACTTTACACGTGCATAGACCACGACCCGAAGGTGTGTCGCGCACAAGAATGACAACTCTTGCATAGCTAATTTTTTTTTGAGTTATCTCCCTTTTTTGTTTCGCGCACTGATTGACCATAACTCGACCACCCTTTGGAATATTTTAATGAAACTTAACACATTCAATTAGACCACGAACCGAAGGTGTGTCGTGCACAAGAATGACAACTCTTGCATAGCTAATTTTTTAGTTATCTCCCTTTTTTGTTTTCGCTCACTGATTTCCTGTCCGGAGCATAACTCGACCACCCTTTGGAATATTTTCATGAAACTTCACACATGCATAGACCACGACCCGGAGGTGTGTCGCGCATAAGAATGACAACTCTTGCGTGGCTAATTTTTCAGTTATCTCCCTTTTTTGTTTTGCGCACTCTACAAACTGGACAAACTGTTTTCTCGTCTGCTCTGTATACCTTTTCTCGTGTGCTCTGTACACCTTACCTGTAGAGAGAACAATAGAAACTGGGAGAACCATGTGCTAAGCATGGGCTAGCATGTGCAGATGTCCAGTGCTTGACCACTGCTGACCAGGTAATTTATACAGGTAAATCACTACATTGGGTACTGTGTTGAAAATATTATGGCATTATGTGGACCTCTGCAGATATATGTAGATAAATATAGGACTATTAAAAAAAAATCTGGTCTCCAATAGCAAGCATTATTATTTTTAAACTTTTTTTTTTCATTTTTTTTTTTTTTTTTCTTTTTTTTTTTTTTTTTTCATTTTTTTTTTTCACTTTTTTTTTTCAAATTATTTTTCAATTTGACTGGAAAAAAAATCTGGGCTCCAGTAGCAAGCATTATTATTTTTAAACCTTTTTTTTTCCATTTTTTTTTTTTTCATTTTTTTTTTCAAATTATTTTTCAATTTTTGTCCAGTAGCATAAGGTCGTAAGTGCTATATACAGACTATTCACCTGTGCATGTGCTAGCATGTGCAACTGACCACTGACCACTTACAGGTAAATTTATACAGGTAAATGATATATTACATTTCCGTAAACTGTGTTGAAAATATTGTGGCATTATGTGGACCTGTGCAGATATAGTAGATAAATATAGGACTATTAAAAAAAAATCTGGGCTCCAGTAGCAAGCATTATTATTTTTAATTTTTAAACTTTTTTTCCATTTTTTTTTTTCTTTTTTTATTTTTTTTTTCAAATTCTTTTTCAATTTTTGTCTAGTAGCATAAGGTCGTAAGTGCTATATACAGACTATTATCATATAATAAAACAATTATTGACTAGTGAGCCATAGAATATAATCTGATATTCTATGGTTTCACTAGTCAATAATTGTATAATATGTTCGGGCCAGTGAAAATTGCTTTCGGGCCCTCCAGGCTCGAGGTCAAGACGGGACGAGGCGAGGCATCTGATTCCGCGGAATTCTTGTTTACTTATCTCCTTTGTTGTTTCGTGCTCTGATTTTGTATCCAGAGCATAACTCGAACACGCATACGCATTGCTCTTTAATGGTCCTCTACCGCCCTGTGCCAAATCCACGTTCGTTCTGCCCCCGTCAAGCCCAGGGTCAAGGTCACATACTTAGTGCTTCAAAAACATTAACGCTTGGGTTGGGTAAAATATTTTATACTTTCTGTTTTCTTTCATGGATCATGGATCATCTTCATATTTCATATACGCATTGCTCTAATGGTCCTCTACCGCCCTGTGCCAAATCCACGTTCGTCCTGCCCCACCAATCCCAGGGTCAAGGTCACATACTTGGTGCTTCAAAAACTTTAACGCTCAGGTAAATATCTTATAATTTTTATTTCCATCATGGATCAACTTCATATTTCCATATACGCGTTGCTCTAATGGTCGTCTACCGCCCTGTGCCAAATCCACGTTTCGTCTTGCCCCCACCAAGCCCAGGGTCAAGGTCACATACTTAGTGCTTCAAAAACTTTAACGCTCAGGTAAATATCTTATAATTTTTATTTCCATTCACGGATCAACTTCATATTTCATACGCGTTGCTCTAATGGTCGTCTACCGCCCTGTGCCAAATCCACGTTCGTCCTGCCCCCGCCAAGCCCAGGGTCAAGGTCACATACTTAGTGCTTCAAAAACTTTAACGCTCGGGTAAATATCTTATAATTTCTGTTTTCTTTCATGGATCATCTTCATATTTCATATACGCATTGCTCTAATGGTCCCTCTACCGCCCTGTGCCAAATCCACGTTCGTACTGCCCCCGCCAATCCCAGGGTCAAGGTCACATACTTGGTGCACTCAAAAACTTTAATGCTCAGGTAAATACTTATTATAATTTTTCTTTCCATTCACGGATCAGCTTCATATTTCATATATGCGTTGCTCTTAATGGTCCTCTACCGCCCTGTGCCAAATCCACGTTCGTCCCGCCCCAAGCCCAGGGTCAATGTCACATACTTGGTGCTTCAAAAACTTTAACGCTCAGGTAAAAGAAAATTTTGACTTGCAATTTGGCCTCTTTATTATCAAAGCGATATGTGGACATCCGTGTTCTATGAACACATTTTCTAGTTTATTAAACTTCACACATGCATAGAAGACGACCCAAAGGTGTGTCGCACGTAAGAATGACAACTCTTGCGTCGTTAATTTCTTAGTTATCTCCCTTTGTTGTTTCGTGCACTGATTTCGTGTCTGGAGCATAACTCGAACACCCTTTGGAATATTTTCATGAAACTTCACACATGCATATACCACGACCCTAAAGGTGTGTCCCGCAAGAATGACAACTCTTGCATCACTAATTCTTTAGTTATCTCCCTTTGTTTTTCCATCACTGATTTTGTCTCCGGAGCATAACTCGAACACCCTTTTTTCAAACTACTTGTGTATCTGGGGAGGGGGATACACATGCGCTTGTCGACAAGCGTCCATTTCTAGTTACAGGTAATTTATACAGCTAAATTATTACATTTACCTAAACTGTGTTGACAATATTGTGGCAGTATGTGGACCTGTGCAGAAATATGTAGATAAATATAGGACTATTAAAAAAAAAATTTGGCTCCAGTAGCGAGCATTATTTTTTTTATTTACATTCTATATTACATTTCCGTCAACTGTGTTGAAAATATTGTGGCATTATGTGCACCTGTGCAGATATATGTACATACATATAGGACTATTAACAAATAATTCTGCGCTCCAGTAGCTTCACACATGCATAGACCCTAAAGGTGTGTCGCGCAAGAATGACAACTCTTGCATCACTAATTGTTTAGTTATCTCCCTTTGTCCGTCACCGATTTTGTCTCCGGAGCATAACTCGATCACCCTTTTTTCAAACTACTTGTGTATCTGGGGAGGGGGATACACATGCGCTTGTCGACAAGCGTCCATTTCTAGTTGTATTCTTGTTTGTGTGTGTACGCGCACGCATGCGTACGTGCTTCTATATATGACCTTGGCTGTTGCTGAGACATTAAACCCATTCACTTTCATTTTGTTTTCTTACTTTATACTTACAGTTTGTTCATGTAGTACTGCATAGTTCAATTCAGTTGAATACTGCAAAACTGCCATGTTTGTCCTGTCTGGCAGAGGAGTTAGTGTTCAGTACCTAGACTGGCATCAACTGTCCTAAGGTATCTTGTCTCAGCCGACAGCCCATGTACAATATAATAGATCGGTGCTTATACAGAATACCGGTCTAGTGTCTTTTGATATCAAGTTTATCAGGCAATGCTAGGAAACGCGTAGGAATTCGAAGAAACTCGAGCCGAGCCTATAAAGTTGATATCAGCAGACACTATACTTGTATTCTATTTATCAGGTAACGTCTTATGTTAGCCGATGATCAAATATTAAGTAGTTTTCGTTGAAAAGAACAAGACATGTTTGTGTTGCGTCATTAATACATTGATGTTATTCGGTAACGTCATGTGACGCCATTCGACCAATGGAACGTTAGTTTTCAATTGATTGTACCCCGGATATTGTCTGATAGGATTTTACGTTATCAGTCAGTAAGTATTCACTAAGCTCGTTACCTGATAAAATATTGTTAGATTCACATTACAACAAACATGTTCTCTTGTCAATAGATCCCAGCCGGTATGGAGGACATTATGGGTTTACTGCCCGATGAATGGGTTTTTGTGGACAAAGACAAAATCAAGCAGCAAATCAATGAAAAGGGGCTGCCTGCGCTGAAATCAATATGTGACAAGAAACAGCATGATTGGAAGAATGTGCCCTTGAACGTGGCTGTCACCGGTAACTCCGGCACGGGGAAGTCGTCATTCATTAACGCCATCCGGGGGCTGGAGGCAGAGGACGACGGCGCCGCCGAGGTCGATGAAGTGGAGGCAACGATTGACGTGAGGCCTTACCCACACCCATCCAATTCCAGCTTACAGTTCTGGGATTTGCCTGGCGTAGGCACTCCGAGGTTCCCACAGGCGAATTACCTAGATGATGTCGGCTTTGATCGTTACGACTTCTTCCTGATATTGTCCAGAGACAGATTCACGGAAAACGACATGTGGCTGGCAAAGGAGATACATGCCCGCCAAAAGAAGTTTTTCTTTGTCCGAACGAAGATTGATAATGCCGTCAATGATGACAAACGAGCACACAAGAAGACGCACGACGAAGCGGTTCTACTCGACAGAATCAAGCAAGACTGCACAGAAAAGTTATGGTCTGCTATTGGATTCTACCCTGACGTATTTCTGATATCCATTTACGATCAGCACAAGTTTGATTTCAGACTCCTTGCTGACAAATTGATCGCCGATTTTCCGGCCCTAAAACGAGAGGCAATGATCCTGTCTCTGAACATTCTGACTGAGCAGATCATCCGAGAGAAAGCCGAAGTTTTGAGGAAGCGGGTTTGGTCCGTGGCGGCTGTATCCGCCGCCGGTGGCGCGATCCCGATACCGGGAATTTCCGCTGTCGTCGACATGACACTCATTACAACAGAAACGATATTCTACCGACAGCAATTCGGCTTAGATGATGAAAGTCTTACGGTTGCTGCTAGAGAGGCAAATATGTCGTTGGACGACATCAAAAAAGCAATATTCGAGCCTCCTTATGTTCCTGTCTGTGGAGAATATAGCGAAATGTTTAGGCGATATTGCCATATCCGAGGTTGCTGAAAGAACGGCATCAATTGTATTGCCAATCATCGGCAGTATAATCGCCGCGGGCATTTCCTACCAGGTCACGGCCTCCTTTCTTTGGGAGAAAATAGACCAGCTGGAAGCGGGCTCGCTGGAGATCAACACGTTTTTAACCGAGCAAATAGCGGCGTCCGTGGATGACCAGGATATGGAAGTTGCATAACTCCTGCAATGCTGAAGTAAATTAAATTGTGTCGTCTGCTTTTTATTTTCTATTTTCTCAGAAAAAGCATATGGAAGCGTCCTGGTGCCAGATTTTGAAATATTTGAAATATTTTAAAGTCATAATTAGGAGACACTAACTTCTAATTAGGAGATACGAAGTCCTAATTATGATATAACTAAGTCAATAACAGGCCAATTCAATCGTTTGTGGCACAGGTGTTTCTAGCGTGTATTGGACGGTCACTTATTGTTTGTACATACATGAAACACGGTTCTAAGACATGTACAAAACAATTCAAATGCGCCCGGGTGTACTTATAGTACTTATCAAGGTATAAAACTCGCATTCACCACCGTTGGCAGAAAATCCCACACGAAGTGGTAAATTCTACTCGCCTATACAACGTGTCACAGCGTGTCGCAACCGCTGTTTGGGGAGGGTTTCGGCATAGATGTTACAGTTGCTAATACATTAACGTAAAGCTCAAAGATTTTGAGTGTAAACTGTACCAAACACGGGTCACACTAACCTAAATTCGCTTTTTAATCAAACACATTCACTTCCTCATTGTCAATAAATATTAGCCGCCATCTTTGAAAATAGTTCAATCACGTGCACGCAGTGGTTTGGTTGGTTACTGGAGACTGACGTTATTTTCCATTAGCCAACCAAATCACTGCGTGCTATATAAGACATGAAATGTGTTCGTATCTCCTAATTAAGACTTAGCATACTTAGCATCTCATAATTAGGACTTAAAATAGTTCAGCATCGGCACCAGAACACTTCCATAAAAATGTGAGTCGACAGCACGTTCGAATCATTTCACATGACATTGATTCAAAAGTGCTGTCACACCATGTTGTATTGAGAAAGTAGACACGAACGACAGCAGACGACATTTGTTTTGGATTCCCGCATTCTAAAGGACAACGTTATATGTATGAGACACTGCGATCTGCAACGTCGCTACATTATTGATGAACGTGTGTAATGTGCCCGTGTTCCGGGAGCATACACGTTAACCATGTTAGACACTGACATAACAAAACGGACACTCATATATATGTCGTATACATATACAATATGTTATCTACAGTGAAATCGTGTACATGTTAATAATCATGCACAGTACTATCGCAACACAATACTAAGTTAACCCTTTCACCCCTAAGTAACTGGAATGGATTGTGATATGAATATTTTGCACCCAATCCAATGGTCACAAAATGATTTTCAGACTAGTCCATTTATGAATAGGGGATGTTTTTGTTCTAAAAAAAATACGAAAATTACTTGCAAAAAGTGCAGATCCTGATGAGGCGGCTCGTCACAAGCCGGCTCATCTGGATCTGCACTGTTAGCCCATACTACTCTGCCGGCCGGTAGTGTTGAAAGGGTTAAAGATACATGCCCACTCAGTAGGCACAAACTGTTATAGGAATTAAATAAGTGTATAATTGTGTCACTATTCCACGAGTTCTAAAATTACGAGTGCCCACTATACAGATATAATCATTTAGTAATATTTATTTTACTGATGGTGACGCGCGTTGGTATCAGGCGATTTTCATATGCAAATGAGGCATGATATTTTTTTATTATTTATACTAATTAAATATGTCACTTGAAACAATAATATTTTCGACAGATTATAAAGTATGATCATTGCACATAAAAAAATAAATATTGAAAATAAATAGTAATGGCCGTTAACATTTTAAGGAAACACGGTTATCGCCCCTGATATCAGTGTATAAATTGACGTTTGATATAAAATGTATAATAATGCCAATCAATACGTTGTGCCTACTGAATGGGCATGTACCTTTAAATTAACAATTCAGGCCTTTCCCCAGCCGGTTATAGCGCCGTGGGACCGCGGCGCTATAATTTCAGTTGTCAGTGTGCCGCGGCGCTATAAGTCCGACCGCGGCGCTTATGTTACGCACGCGGTGCCTTGATTTGCTGGCCGAATAATGGTTATGGCCACTTTAAAACCCATTAAAGTTTCTTGTTTCGTTTCAATTTGATTATCCCCTCGCGTAGCGAAAAGGAGATATAGGGATACAAAAGTTGTCTGTCCGTCACAAAACTTAACGTTGGGGTTAATCTGCAATAACTTCTGTTTTATTTCATGGAATGATTTAATATTTCATAGATGCATTTGGAATATCATCCCGCATCATTCTACGAAAAGCTTATGACCGCTCACCCCAAGGTCAAGGTCACAGACTTAGAAAACACTCTGTTTCGAAATTTAACGCTGTGGTTAATTCATTATAACTTCTGTTTGCCTTGATGGAATGCTTTCATATTTCATAGATGCATTTGTAACAGCATCCCACATCATTCTACAGAATGTCCATGGTGCCCGCTAGCCACAAGGTCAAGGTCACAGACTTACGAAATGCTCCATTTCCAAAACTTAACACTCGGGTTAATTCATACTTCTGTTTCCCTTGATGGAATGCTTTAATATTTTATAGATGCATTTGTAACAGAATCCCGCATAATTCTACAGGAAGCCTGTGGTGCCCGCTAACCTCAAGATCAATGTCACATACTCAGAAAATGCTCAGTTTCAAAAACTTCACGCTTGGCTTAATTCATTGTAACTTCTGTTTCCCTTGATGGAATGCTTTAATATTTCATTGATGCATTTGTAGCCACAGCCAGCATCATTCTACAGAAACCCAATGGTGCCCGCTAACCCCAGGGTCAAGGTGACAGACTTAGAGAAAATACTCTACATTTTTGGCACCATTTTACAGAAAGCAACGCGATCGATGATTTTGCTTGTGCGTTTCCTACTCAATATATTTTCATTCTTCTGGAAGCTGACCACGATAGTGGAGGGGCATATAGTGTTACCCTTGTCCGTCCGTCCGTCCCATTTTTGTCAAGAATATTTTACAAGTTTCTATATGAATTTTTCTGACAAGGCCTCGGGTGGGGCATCCGTGTTCCATGAACACATATTCTAGTTTATATGGGAGTAGCAGTGGTCGAATGGTTACGATGTCGAACCAAAGGTTGTGAGTTTGATCACCATATCAAGTGGAGATTTATTTATATTAAACCATTGCTCCATTGCACAGACACGACTCAGCATGCCCGATTGTATCCTCCAGCTTTCCTTCGCATTTCTTTTCACATGTTTTCTTGTCAGAGCATGGGTCGTATATGGTTACCGATTGGGATATATTTATGAAACTTCGCACATGCATAGATATCGGGTCAAAGGTGTGTCGCGCAAGAAATACAACTCTCACTTTCATAATTTTTTAGTTATTTCCCTTCATGTTTTATGCCCCCCGCCACAGAATGGTGAGGGGGGGGGGGGCATATAGTGTTAATGTACGCTGTCCCGAAACCTTTACGCTCGGGTAAATGGCTTATAATATCTGTTTCCTTGCTCGGATCTGCTTTACATTTCACACACGCATTGCTCCAATGGTCCTCTACCGCCCTGTGACAAATCCACATTCGTCCCGACCCCGCTAAGCAGAGGGTCAAGGTCACAGACTTGGTGCGTTTGAAACATTAACGCTCGGGTAAATGGCTTATAATTTATGTTTCCTTGTTCGGATCTGCTTCATATTTCACACACGCATTGCTCCAATGGTCCTCTACCGCCCTGTGACAAATCCACATTCGTCCCGACCCCGCTAAGCAGAGGGTCAAGGTCACAGACTTGGTGCGTTTGAAACATTAACGCTCGGGTAAATGGCTTATAATTTATGTTTCCTTGTTCGGATCTGCTTCACATTTCACACACGCATTGCTCCAATGGTCCTCTACCGCCCTGTGACAAATCCAAATTCGTCCCGCCCCCGCTAAGCCCATGGTCAAGGTCACAGACTGGGTGCGTTCAAAACCTGAACGCTCGGGTTATCAAATTATGAGTAGATTTCAGTTATACATGTGTAACTGTACAAGTAAAAATAATTTGCTACTATTTGTTGCGAACAGTGTAGCGCCCTGCATCCAACTGCTCATGTGTTCAGTGTGATCAGGGTCTATACTGTTCATTGTACAGTTAACGTAATGTTCTTGATGCTGCTCATGATTTGGCCCTCAGGTACGTCATCGGCATTTTTGTATGTGACCGTTAAATCTGGTTATGCCCCTTATATTTATAAGAGTAATATGATTATTCCTAATCATATTACTTTTATGGGAAGAGGTTAAGTGACTCTGGTGTGGTATGGACCTGGCACCAGGTCAGGTTATTCTAATTTCAGGGCTGACTACCGGTATATATTTTTCTCTGTAAATATTCAGTTCTGATTTTGGGATTTATCCCCCATCACAATCGGTATCATATGGGATTTGACCCCGCTAACCCGGCCTAAAATGACCTTAGCTGTTGACAGGCCGTTAAACACCATTAAATAAAATCTAATTTTGATGCTGCTAACACAAAGAGAAGATCCATGTTTATACTACTTGAGTTTGTTACCTTATCTGGAGCTACACAGGCTAACAACTCGATAACCACATTTTTATTATGGTGAATCACATATGTGACTGGAGAAATGAGACTTATGGGTTTTGTGACCAGTGTAGCTCTTGATCAAATAACACACTCCTGTAGCATGATAATGATCTATAATGATGGAATGGCAAAAGTGCAGATCCTGATCAATGCGTATCTACAGGCTGATCTGAATCTACACTGGTTGCAAAACACATAATACCCATTTCTGGAGTCGCAGCAACAAATATGTGTCCCAGTAATGTATTAGTGCAAGTTGTAGAGTGAAATTACATGTTGTTAGAGTGGATGGTTGGTCGCGTGAACGTGACGGCATAAATTAACGGTATGGGTTCCTTCTTATACGAATCACGATTTGCCTGGTTTGGCCCTCAGGTATGTTTTTATCTTGGGCTCTTTTCTTACCTGGGAGTTGAATTGGGTTATTTCCCATTGGAAAAGTAGCAAGATTATTACTGATCCTACTGCTTTTGGGAGGGGGCCAAGTGATTCTGGTGTGGCGAGGACCTGGCATCCGATCAGGATTATTCTGATATCAGGACTGAATATATAGTTTTTTTACTGTAAATATTCAGTTCTGATCTTGGGATTTTCCCTCCATTTGTACATGTACTTGAACATTTACTTGTACAGGTAATATATGGTATTTAGTACTAACCCATTGACCCGGAGTTAAATGACCTTAGCTGTTAATAGGCCGTTAAACCCCAACACACAAACATATCTGTTGTTTGCAAATGTCCTAAATAACACGTGTATTATCATTTATCAGGTAACCAGCTTTGTATTGGCCGAATACGTACTGACTGATAACATCATGTCGTATCAGGCATTCACCTGATAATACAATCCTGTATACAACTAATTGAAAACTGATGTTTCATTCGACGAACAGTGTCACATGAGTTTACCGATTGACGTCAGTGTAATGACACAATGTAAACAAGTCTGCATTCATTTCAATGAAATCCGCGCCATATTCCCACATTCTATAGCATAAAATGTTACCTGATCAATAGAATACAGAATATCATGCTAGTGTGTATTGATACCATGGTTATCAGGTTCGTCTCGGAAACAGCGAGCCTCGGAATTCCTACATGGTTCCTAGCCTTGCCTGATAAACTTGATATCAAAAGATACTCGCATCGTATTCTGTATGTCACAGATTTTTACTAGTTTGCGGTTTGATAGAGCTAGTTCAAGCGTGTGCACAACTTGGATTATGTAAACTATTTTATTGCATAAAATAGGCTTACACAGTGTAATAACACAGTGTAATAAAAATCATAATACACTAGTGTAATAAATATACAAATGTGGCCCGTACATAAAACAAGCTAGGTGGTCATTTACAGCTTCGATGTATTGTGATGTGCATATGCAATAAATAGAATCAAACATTTGTGTATGATTTAATATGAGATTTATTAAGCTTGTTGACTGATTTCATAAGAAACTTGGCATTTATGAAATCAGTAAACGTGTACAAAACATCAATTTGCATTCAATTTACAAGATGTCTTGCCATGAAATATTTTCCATTCTAGACACTGGCTGACCCACCCCTAAGCAACTGGAATGGATTTTGATATGTTAATTTTGCAGCAAATCCAATCCAATC